>OMLM01016782.1:100760-114779 GCA_900302695.1 Helostoma temminkii | reverse complement strand
CTTTGACTCTCTCTCTCATTCTTCTCTCTCCAATCTTGCCTCTCGCTCTTTCTTTTTTTTCCTCCCTCCTCCGTCTGTTTGTTGTGCCCCACCTCCCTGGGCTCTTCGAGTGCATTAATCAGTCAAGCCACAGCGCTACAGCTATTTCTCATCTGGTCAGAATAAGCGAGAGAGAGAGAGAGGGAGAGAGAGAGTGCATAACATAGACAAAGAAGCAATGACATAGCGAGACAGAGACCAAAAATGTGAGAGAGTAAAAAGTAGAGCTGGGGGCAAAGGAAAGAAAATGGAGAAGCGCAGAGAGGTAGCTGTCCTGTATTCATTCATCTTTTAATATCTCTCTTTACCTCAAGGCTTTTCATCTCTCTAACCATCCATCCATTTATCCATCCATCCACTCATTCAGCCAGCAACCAGCCATGCATCCATTCATTCACCTATTTATAGATGCCACTAACTCCCCCACCCTCCCACCTAATCATGCATCCATCTTTCTATCCATCTTTCCATTTCCCCTTTCACCTCACTCTCCATCAGCTATCCATCTCTCCATCCACACCTGTCTGTGTCTTTGTTTCTTTCCTCATTTACCCACACAGTGTTTCAGCCCCCTTTTGATGACAACACGACCACCCCAGAAAAAACAGCGATAGGGAAAAGTGAGATATGTGGCTCTGTTTTAGTGTTCACCAGCAGGGTAAGGCAGATGTAGGCAGAAAATGTTTAATTTTCTAACTCAAGGACAAAAAACAGCTCACATTCTTTCTCTCCTTTTACTTCTTTCTAAAAGAAAAGAGTATGTGCTGCTGGGTCTAGGTACAGCTGTAATTTAAGTTTGATGCTCTTGTCAGCATACGAACATGCTGACAATGGCATTGCTAACATATTGATGCTAAGCAGGTATAATGACCATGACCATGCTGACATCAACTTATTGGCAGTTGATGGCAGTGGTTGATAGTATTGTCAACAGGTTTGCAGAAATGTAGTCATAAATAATGTGTTGAACACGCTGAATCTGTAAGTCGGATTAAAGCCTGTGACACACCAAGCTGATGGTCAGCTGTTGGCTAATGTCAGGCCACTGATCAGCATCTCTTGCCCTAGATTTGGCACTAGATGGGCCCCTGACAGTGGCTTTTCATTCAGTTTAGCTTGTTCAGTTGCTGACAGGCTTTGTCACAGAGATATACTCTGGTTGGCTGTTCATCTCATACAATCAGCACAAAATGTACCTGCTAGTTGGTCATTGGCTATAGTTACAGTGTTGCTGTGTGTTCAAATCCTTGACGAAGGCAATGTAGCCACACAACACTCTCAACACTCTCACAATCTCTCTTGGTCTTTGGTGAGGGTTTGATGTGTCTATGCCTTTAGCCCCAGTCACTGTTTCATTTTAAGTACAACCTACTGTAACAAACTGCTAACATAATGACATGTTTAGTCTACAGCTATTCTAGCAGCTCTGTAAGGCAGTTTCCACAGTTGTGCTTTGGGCTAAATGCTAAGATCAACATGATTCTAATTCACAATGACAATACTGTTATTTCTGAACCCTGCTGATCATCTTAGTTTGGCGTGTTAAGGTGCCAACATCAGATAATAATCAGTAAACACAGTTAGGACCAAAGCCAGTACTTTAGGAGTTAATAAAACACCAAAGTGATTTTCAGTTTGTCATGAGTTGGGCATGGATGTATGTAAAATGTGTTCAGCTGTTGAGATATTTCAGACAATAGAATGTTACAGTACATGCATGGGTATACATACCACACTTTTCAGGAGAATGCCAAGTGGCCACAGAAAGTTTCACAATGCCATGTAGTACAAATTGCAGAAGAACATGGTTATATGATGATTTCTAGCTAACACCATCTAAAGGTTAGATGGAACGTGCTGTGAGCAATCAAGCTATGGCCTTCCAAAGATTTATGGTCGCCTTATAGTGCTTCGACTCGTGTCATGATATGTATGTCTGATCCATGTGCATGTACAACACCTCACACACCTAATAACTCTGTAGGTAGGCTCCCCACATCTGTGGTTCACAGCAACTTAAAACTGTACACGCACCTGTGGGTTGACATGTACACCGCTTTACATTAACTACATGAAATCTTAGTAAGCTTGTGTAACAGACTTTGTTAATATTCAGATGGACTTTTTGTGCTGCAGCAACACACTCATACATTCATGAGAAAGAAGAGAGGGAATGGAAAACAGCAGCAGGCAGAAAGACTGACATTTACATTTCATTAATTTGACTGACGCTCTACTTCTGAGCAACTTAATTGGACTGAAACTGTAGAATTTGCGCTCCAACCAAGAGGCCTGAATTGAAATAAATAGTTATGAAACAAAGACAGACAGGATACTTGAAAAGAAATTTCTATAATGGGGGAGGGGACGAGAGAAGGAAACAGCCATAAACCACTGTCAGACTAAGAATTAATCAAAATGGTGAGCTACTTGGCCAATGGTGTGCATGTGTGGATCACTTTGCAGCCTTGTTTGCCAGCAACAGGCTTTTGTATTCAATACAAGCAGCCAGGGGAGGGACTGTATGAGGGGATAACATGGGAGGGTCTAGGGGGGTTGAAGACGAGGCGTGCTGCAGCGTTCTGGATGAGTTGTAGGGGATGGAAGGAGTGTGGTTGCCGGGGGAGGCGCAGCAGCCCAGACAGGACATGACTAAACTTTGAGCAAAGGGCTGAACAGAGTCTCTGGCGGGGAAAGGTCTGATGTTGCATTTGTAGTACGAGACTGTGGTTGCATTGTGGATTTAGAGTTGTGGTACATTTTTGGCATTCGGGGTGGCAGTAACCATTGTCCTGTCAGTGGTGATGTTGGGGTCTTGTAAAGGGCAAGATTTCCCAATGAGGGTAGAAAACATGAATATTGTTGAGTCAGAATTTGAGGTTGTGGGCTGATATTCAGCTGGCAACACTAGGGAAACAAAGAGAAAATAATAACAATAAAATGATAGATTTCGACTTGAAGTGATCTTGAATGTGTGGCAAACCACAAAAAGCAGTGATATTAAACATCTTTGCCTCCTGCACTTGCTACTTTCTGTATTATCCTGCCTGTAAACACACCATGTATTTGTCTACAAAGTAGTGCTCCCCATTCAGTCCACAGGTCAAATAAAAGGCATGACAGGAACTTAATAAATACAAAATTGCCTTAAGGACATCATTGCATTAAACTCATCCCATCTCAAACACACAGAAATAGTCACTGGCCCCAGGCATAAACTTGACATATTTTGTTTTTCTAAATTGAATGATATCCAACATGCAGATGCAGCTAATAATGTTCCGCCAGACGGTGATTGAGAGGAAACTGCCAAAATGCCCTTTTCTCTAGTTTACATTTAGTTTCTTTATTTTTACTCGGCTTTGAACTCCACCCACTCCCCTGCTGCTGATGAATCCCAAGAGAGACACAAGATGGTCATGATTGTCTCCTCACTGTTTGTCAGTAATGTCATGAATCTGTTTATTTGTTAAGTGAGGATCTGTGTGTGTGCACATGTATTTCCATGACAGAAAACTGCTTACATATGTGTGCTCAAAATTAAGTCTGTCTTTAAATATGTATGTGTCGGTTTCTATTTTTATTGGCCCAAATACATCTTTGAACTTCGGTAGAAAAGTAAATTAAATAAGAAAACATGTTGCAGCAGCTGTGCAACACTGCTACTGTAAATGACACATCTGTTGTGTAGTTGCAGGAGACCTATAGTAAAGCACATACTTGAAATGAAAACAATGACCATGATGTAAGTTTCCTCTAAACTTTAAGAGTGGAATTCCTAACATACACAGTGACCCAATTTTAGTGGAACAAAATAAAAGAGAACTGAAGGGAAACATTTAACTTTCAAGTTGCCTTAGAAAAGGGAGAAACCATATTCAAAATCCTACTGGAATATCTAACAATGCTTGTATGCTGAGCTGAGTTTAACATTAACTTTTTTGCTCACAAGCCACTGTGGCTAGTGGCTTTTCAAAGTTGATAGCCACTCAGCATTTCACTGGCCATAATTCTGTTGTTGTAAAATTATGCTATATACCACTAAAGTCAATCATTTTGTATTAAAATGGACTTGAACTAACTAAAACACAAATACTGTACTTTAGTACAATTTTGAGATACTTCACTGAAGTTGGAGTTTACTGGAGCATATTTGTTGCAGTACCAGTTGCAGATTTTATTTTCCAAAGGAAAACCTGGCCAAGATGGCAGCTTAAAATGTCAGACCATACAATCCAACATGACATGCCATGACAATGGCAATGAAAAACTCCCTTCAATAAAGAAACCTCCAACAGAACTAGATTCTGCCACGCTGACATCTGATGCACCTGAGCCAGCTATAACTATAAACTTTATCAAAAAGTAAAGTTTTAAGCCTAGCCTTAAAGGAAAGAGGGTGTCTTCTTCCCAAACCTGAACTGTGGGAGCTGGTTTTACAGAAGAAGATCTTAAAGCTCTGCCTCCCTTTCTACATTAAACTCTAGGAACCACAAGTAGACCTGCAAGTGTTCTGCTAGGATCATATGGTACTATATGCATAGAAGACTCATTGTTAATATTAACATTTGGATTCTATCTGACAGATAAGATTTTAAACAACCTTTAATCCCAATGCCATGTTCCAGTCTGTGTAATAAATGTTCTATAGTGTCAGAAGCAGCACTGATATATCTTGCAGTACTAACGAGATGACTATAGAGAGAAATCTGTTGTCTGAAGATAATAGAAGGCTTTTAATGACTTTTTCCAGTGCTGTTTCTGAGGTATGATGTACTCTAAACACTAACTGGAAATCTTCAGGTTATTCCTGCGCAGGTGGTCAAACAATTGCTCAGCAACTAAGTTTTCAAGGATTTTAGAGATAAGGGGCAGATTGGATATCAGTCTATAATTGACTAAAACCGTTGAATTAAGAGTTGGTTTTTAGAGTAAGGGTTTAATTACAGCCACCTTAAAGGCCTGTGTTACATAGCCTGTTAGTAAAGACAGGTTGATCTAACAAGAACATGCTAATTGAAGGTAAAACTTCTTTGAGCAGTCTAGTCGGGATAGGGTCTAAGGCTACAGTTACACTGCAGGCAAAAGGAGCCCAAATGCGAATTTTTGGCCATATCAGATTATTTCGTGGCAGTCTGAACAGCACAAATAACATGAAATCCAAATTTTTTTCATCAGACCTAGGCCACTTTCATAAGTGGTCTTAAATCGGATATGTATCTTATGTTTTCCTGTGTGACCTGGAGATGCTCTTGTAAAGCTGCTCACGTTACAGCCCCACCATTCTCGGGTCTGCACATCTACACACATTTCTGTAGAGACGTGGCAGCCATCACTAAATAAAAAAATTGCCAACGTGGCAATTTCTCATTATTCTTCTCATTATTATTTGCTTATAAGTCTTATGGCTTGCATTGCACAGCAGCTTCAAAATGAAATTGTTAAGTCTAACTTCAGCTGCATTCATGTTTATTTCCGTATACACGACATGCTGCTTGCACAGGCGGGACTTCAGGACTGTGGCCAGTTCACTTGGAGTGTGACATATGTCACACTTTAAAGATAGTCTTAAGAGACACACAAAACAAACCAGATCTCAGCAAAAAATCTGATTTGAGCATAGCCAAAGAGACATCTTGTGGTTTAGATGAGTTATGAGTGAAATTAACTCAGCATGATCTACAGGGAGGAAGCTGTTGTGCAACCAAGTCTATCCATTTCAGTTACAGGGATGATCTGATCAATTTTTTTTCTAATGGTTATGATTTTATTTGTAAAATTCATAAAGTCATTGCTGCTAAGAGTTAAGTGAATACTGGCATCAACAGAGCTATGGCTCTTTGTCAGCCTGCCTACAGTGCTGAAAAGAAACCTATTCTTATTTTTTTTATGAATAATGAATAATATGTGGCTCTAGCCTTACAAAGGGCCTTTTAAAAATACATTATTAAACTCTAGTCTTTCCAGGCTAGACAACATTTGTCTAAATTAGTGATACACCACGTCCTTTCCAGCTTTCGCAATGTCTGTTTTAAACTACGGATTTGTGAATTGTACCATGGAGCTAACCTCCTCTGACTCACTACCTTCTTTTTCAAAGGGGCAACAGTACTGAGTATTGTACACAGTGAAGCTGCAGCACTATGAACAAGATAATCGACTTGGACTAAAGTCCTCTGTGTTGATATATGATGCTGTAGGTGAAAATGATGGAATACCTTTCTTAAATTTAGTAGCAGCATTTTCAGAAAGACGTCGTTGATGAAAATTCTTCCTATGTGCTGTAAAGTCTGTTATAGTAAAATTTTATGTTATAAAAAATGGTCAGATAAAGGAGGGTTTTGGGGAATATTATTAAATGTTTAATTTCAGTGTCATATGTAAAAACGAGACCAAAGGTGTGATCTCGTTCCCGCTGGAGAATGGAATGGGAGTGGGTTTGGGTATATTGAGCATGCTACGGTGCGTCTCAGGAACCTCTCAGCATGTAGAAGCCCCGCCAAGCAGTGCACAGCAGATGAGACAAGCAGGAAGTAAAGACACACGACTGATAGCGAATCCGGTTAATTTTCACAATAAAACATTAAGCTATGTGTAAAAGTCCCTCGGTTATGTCTGTCGCTGGTTGACTGAATGCACCCAGTGCTGATTTCTTCTCCTAGCATATCCCCTCTGTTGTGCTGCAATCAGCAAAAGGGGAGAGTTTTTCTTCTGCTAGACACCGTGTTTCAAACACACAAACAAATTAATTATGATTATACTAATATTAATTATATTGTTAATATAGTTTAATATATTAAAAAATGACCAATGGTACTTTTGAACACGTTTGACATGAGACTGGTACCCCCTTCCCCAATACAGAAAGCTGGAAACCACCTGGACCTCATTCTCACCTGGAACTGCATTGCGGAAACCTCTGTCACTCCTCTGCATTTACCTGATCACTTCTTTATTCAGTTCACTGTCCTTCTCCCCAGACCCTCTCATACTACTACCTCACTTGTAAGTTTGTGTTGCAACTTCAAGTCTTTCGGTCCTGATCAGTTTTCTTCCCCAGTCTCTGTCACCCTGCCTCCACCGCATATTCCCTCAAAACACAGCTTCTGCTTCTGCAATACACTTTCAAAGTGTCATGATAGTCCTTGTCTTTCAGAACACCACATCCCTCAGCTATTAAATCCCTGGCTTACTGACTGGACCTGTGACCATTGCACCATACAGGAGTGCTGAGAGTTACTGGTGCAAATCCAAGACCCTGTCTGCTCTTGCTGAAATATATATAATATATAATACAAATATATATCACTGAGACAAAAACTGAATACTACCAGTACAAACATAGCAAAACCACTGACACCAGGCAGCTGTTCTCTACTTTCAAATCCCTCCTACGCATCCACCTCTCTCACTGCAGACTACTTTGCCAGCTTCCTTATTAATAAGGTGGCAGCCATGAGCTCTCAGTTCTCCCCTCTGGATGAAGATATCATACCAGCTTCATCTTGTTGTTTACTCTGATCGTGGACGACACATCCACCCTCCTTCTCTCTAGCCTTCCTACCACCTGCACACACACTCATTCCAGCTTATATACAAATCATTAATACATCTCTCATGACAGGCACTTTCCCACCTCGTTTAAGCAGGCCCAGATTATGCTACTGCTTAAAAAGCCTTCTCTCGACTCCTCCTTAGTTGACAATTGCAGACCTGTCTTTCTTCTTCTCTTTCTAACCAAGAGCCTTGCACGAGCAATCTTTGATTAAGTCAGATTTTCTCTCTCAGAACAACCTCCTTGATGTTAACTAGTCTAGCTTCAAGACTGGTCACTTCACAGAAACGACTATCGCGGAATCCCCACAGGCTGCAAAAGCTTGTGGTCTTAGTCCTTAGCCTTTGACATGGTGCATCACCAGATGTTCTGACTTGAGCATCTCTGGAACAACTCTGAATTGGCACTTTCTAACTCTCACAGCCTCTCTACTGGTGTGCCACAGGGCTCAGTACTTGGTCCGCTTCTCTTTTTAGTCAATACTACATATATGGTTTCTATCATCCATTTACATGGTTATTCCTATCATTGCTATGCTGATGACACACAGCTCTTCCTGTCCTTTCCACCAGATGAGTCAACTGTCACATCACGCATTTCTGCTCGTCAGTCTGACATTTCTACTTGGATGAGAGAAAGACATCTTTAGCTCAACCTCTCCAAGAAAAAAGCTTATAGTCTTCCCAGCTAGACCCTTAATACAACACAACATCAGCACCAACATTGGGTCTTCAGTGAATGTCCACACTAAGTCTGCCAGAAATCTGTGGGTCATCACTGATGACCAACTGAGCTTTACTGACCATATCTCCTCTGTCTCTAGGGCATGCAATTTCTCCCTCTACAACATCAGAAAGATCAGACCCTACCTTTCTGAATATACAACTCAGCTCATTGTGCAGACAGTAGTCATATCTTGTCTTGTTTACTGCAATGCCCTGTTGAGGGGGTTACTGGTATACACTATCAAACCCCTCTGCATGATTTTGGATCCGAAAAAAGAACTTTTCCACAACTTCCTATGCACTTAAATCAACTGGAATGGACACACTTCTCCTGATAACATTCATTCATTCATTCATCTTCTATACCGCTTAGTCCCCGCAGGGGTCACGGGAGTGCTGGAGCCTTCTCCTGATAACATTTTGCTTTAATTTTTTTTCTCTTTAACTTTTTGCTTGCTTTGTACCTTACTTGTAAATCAAAAGCGTCTGCCAAATGACTAAATGTAAATGTTAGATCCATTTCTGTTTGTTTAGTGTTCCCATGGAAAAATGCAGAAATACCCAGAGGCATTACCAAAATCTAGAAGTTGGCAAAAAGCCAGAAACACAACTCTCTGCTTCCACCTGCTCTTGGTGGAAAATGATGATTTCTAAAATGTACAATTTTATTGTATAATTACAGCTTTACAAACTGAACAACTGGACTGGGACTGGTTAAGAGTGCCCCCAGCTCTACAGTATCGCAGCCAGCTGCCCTCCTTGGCCCCCTGTAGAATTGCCTCTGCTGCACAGTCCCTGTCAAATAAATTAATAAACTAAATTTAGTTTATTAAACAATAATGTCATTACTTAAGTCAATAGTTATATTGACCAATGGTCAATGGTTTGTTTATCCAATCATTATAGCAGCCTTTCAAAAGCCACAAGGTGTTTGTACCATCATCACTTAACATATAAGGCAAGTCCATAAGCAAGTTGGTGGCAAGTAAAGGTTATGGTTGGACAAACAATCATGCAAACACATACTCTAGGAAATTATATGGCTACAGTAAATCCTACATTAGCATTTCAATAAAGATTTATAAAATGGAAGTGGATTACAAAATTTACTGTGTTTAGGAACAGGGGTTTTGGGCAGTTAAACTCCCCTGATGTGAAGCATCTTAAGTAGGACAGGATGCCCTGGAGTCTAGACACTGTTTATGGTGGAGTAGTACCAGTAGGTGGTAGATTTTTGGACAATGTCCCTGGACATCATAGAGGTTATGGAGGTGATGTGTGATGTGATGTTGAAGAGAAGGATGTTAGGTATGACAAACAGGCAGAACTGTGCTGATATTTAAAGAGCATCATCCAGTGATCGATAGTCTCAAGGGATGGCACAGGATCACTGGTCACAGGTACCAGGCTGCTTCCGCAACTGTTTATAAAGCCTGTTTCCCTTAAGCTGATTCAAAGTTCCAATTTATAGTGCACATCTAGCTGAGTACAGATCAAAGAACGAAAAGTGTTCTGGTTCTGATGTTCTGGAAACAGACTAGTGTAAACTTGGGAAACCAAATATCACAAATACACACAAATGTTTCTAAAAGATTTGTACTGTTTTTAGATGGCAGTTTCTAGGTCAGGAATAAATATTAGATATTTTTAAATTTGTGGTTAAACAAAATCTAAACAGTGCCTTCTTAAAATTTACATTTGCGAAATGTAAGGATTATTGTTTTGCTAATAGCAGACTTTGCAGGCCTTGCATGTTAGCTTGATGACCTAACTGGCAAGGTCAGTTTGCCTTAAATGTGCACTGAGTGTTCTGCATGTCTGGGTCTCCTCTTTTCACTTCAGTTTCCTCCAACATTTCAAAGACATATACTTGGGTTAATATGTTACTCTAAATTGCCTGTGGTGTTAATGTTAATAAATACTGCAAATATACTGTAAATATTTAGTGTCTTACTGTCATTTACATTTGATGAGCCCAAAATTTAAGCTTGAAAAAGACATCAATTTTTCCAAAAACAGAGGCAGGATGTGGTTCTGTCATGGTTTCCAGCTTTACTTCCTGTCTTTGGCTTTTGTTTTGTCATTCCTACTTCCTGACTGGTTTTCCCCTTCTCCAGTTTCACTTTACATCTGCAATCAAGTTAATTATTAACACTGTGTGTCTTCCTACATCAGCAAGTCTGCAGTTCTGTCTGCTTGGACTGTGGAAATCTGACTTGTGATATATCTGCATTGTTTGGATCTGATTCCCTGCTTTGCTCTGTTTCACAACCGATTCTATACTCTGTTTGGATCTGACTCTGTGCTCAGACCTGGACCTAACTCTCTGCTCTGTCTACCCTGTTCTGAAAAATTTGTAACTTCTGATCTGGGGACCTGACTTCCGGTTTCGTCTCTGTAGATTTGGATTTGGACCTGTGGATAGTTAATAAATATTGTGGTTTCAGACTTTCTGTATTATTGGAGTACTGTGTCTGTTTTTTAACCTGCTCTGCTTTTGAGCTTTCTATTGACATTCAGAACATGTGGAAGACACCTTATCTCCGTTTGCCATTTTTTGTTCTGCCACCACTCTCAGCTTCCCTGGACAGTCTGCTATGCCTCTTCTGCAACTACTCACCACACCTGCAAATACTTATCAGTCTACAGTCTGATCTCTGAAGACTTAGCTGTGAACCCAGATGATCAACTCACCTGCTAAGACCCTGGACCCTGCATTCCCTCATCTGCTTAACACCTGCCTAGAGCTTTTATAGCGCAGCACATTCCTTTCCTGGTGTCACATAATGACACCTTCCACTTGGAAATGCTAAAGTTAACTGCTTGATACACGAGGTGCACCACTTGACATTTAGGAATGATGGTGGTTGCCTGTCAGACCTTTTATCACAAGCATTGGTTATAAAGTAGAAACATCACAACTTGATTTACTTTATTCACAAAAACAACTTGGTGAGTCATTAGAGGTCTCATATTATAATTCTTTTGCGGGCTCCCAGAATGTGTCCGTGAATTTTTAGACTGATAAATTGTGCTAATCCTTATTTCTGCCCTGGCTGAAATTTGTGAAACTGTGAATAGTGTGAAACTAGCAAAAATGTCTTGCTTCCACACACCAAATGTCACTCACATATGTGCGCACGCACACACAGAAACACAGGTTGCAGTTAACCCAGTAAAAACAAGACATAATACTTTATAATGCTAACACTTACAGCTTCAAAGTTTGGAATAGACTTAATTTTAGGTGACAAGCAGTCAGAATTAACCCATCTTTGAGCTCCAGCCTTAAAGTTAGTACAGCAGCACTGTACAGAATGGTGCGCACTGGCATAGTGGTGTCGATCTCTGTAAGGACCATTCCACAAAAAACTAATAAATCCACTGTTTCTCCACATCCATACGTCCAACAGTTGGAGTAGTGGACAGTACTGCTACCATTTTTACTGTTTGTATAATTAGACTGCTGTAGGAAGACAACTGTCACAGTCACTGAAGCAGTCAGCAGAGGCTGTGGCCTGAGCCGTCCGTGCTTTAATGTTGACAAGGGGAAAATCGATTGGACCATTCTGGGGCTAGATTTTACTAAACATGAAAATGTAAAAAAAAAAGCAATTAGTCCACAGCTAACCCACTTGGTGTATGTCTACATAGAGCCTATACCCATATGAATGCAGGATTCTGCATAGAGGGGGACCTTTAAATTAAAAGATAAAATAACCACCTCCTAGAATTGTCTAGTTACAACACAGTGTGTCACAAGATCAGTTGATGTCCCCATGGATCTTATAATCATGCTTAATGTCTCAACACTGATGTTAAAGGTATCCCTTAGTGTTGATACTGAGATGTTAATTGGAAGAACAGGCTCAATATGTCAGATCTCCATAGCCCTGCAAGTAAGCTAACACTGCACTGGCCTGTCAACCCAAACTGAGAAAGGGTAACTTTAATGTTATGTAAATCTTTAGCCCATTTCTTATGTAAGACATCACAAGGACATTTATTTAGCTGTAGCCTGTTTGCACAGTAAAACCAAGTAGAAGATATTTGTTGAAGTAATGAAAAATGAAGTTGCCTATTAATTGTATTATTCCTTTATGTGTATGTATGCAATTTTTATTAATAAATGCAATGTTGTGTATTTTGGTTAATTTTAGAACTTCTGTGGTTTATTTAGACAAACTTTCTCTCCACACATCACTCTCTAATCTTGACTTGTTGCTTTTGAAGGGGATGAAAGGAACTGATATGACTCTTTTGACTCCTGCCCCGACTCTACATGTTCATGAAGCATTCCTTCCAGTAATAATGTATTCTGCCTGTCCAGTTGTGTCCTTCAACTGGGTCTCTAGGTCTCGTCCTTTTACTTCAGTTTCCTCAGCATTTTAAAGATATGAACTTAGGTTTATGTCTGCCCTATAACTTCAAAGCTGGTGGACACAAAAATTGCAAAAAAATTGTTGGACACGCCATAACGTTATTGCCCAGTGATATTACATCTGTGTTTTGACTGTGCCTGGTATCAGGAAAATGGGTGATTATATCATTCAATTTTTTATTTTGTTAAAGCATATGTGCAATTTTGTAAACTGTAAACTGTGAGCTAAGTTTGTTGATACTGTGATGCTTGAATAAGCATATTTTCATTTGGGCATTTGAGTAACTCTGTTTGTGTGTGTACATTTACATGTATATTGAAAAACTGTATTCAAATACTTGGATGTCTGATAGATGAAGATGGTGGCCACATTTATACTCATTATATCAACGACTAGGGTTAACCTATAAAACTAGAGGTCTGGTGGCTTTCATGAACAGGATGACCATTGGTAGAGACAAATTCCAAGCCTCAATTATCGCTTCATCCTTGTTTCACTGTATATAGTCAGGTCCAGAACTATTTGAACAATGATACAGTTATTGTAGTTTGTCATTTGTACAATATCACAATGAATTTAAAGTAAAACACTCACTTAATGTAGTAGTTACCAATGTGAGTGGGACCTATCCCCTGGGGATCACTGGTATAAAATGTAATGGCAATTTATCAAGTAGGTGTTGAAACATTCCAGTCTGAACCACAATGGACCAAATGGCTGACTGACATGGTCGTCCATACAGAATTGACAGTAGCAGACCATAGAGTTTATAGCTTAACTCAGTTGATTTAATTCAACCCCAATGAATGTGGTTTTCATTGAATTTCCATTTTCATGTTACATAAAAAAATTTGGCTTATGAGTCAGCAGTGATTCTGTAGCATGTACAGAACACATTTGCCCCCATGTATAGAAATGCTCACAAAAACAATCAGTGATTAACCTTCAGTGCTTACATAGAAGCACTTCATACATTATGAATGACTACTCCTGCATATTTCTGCCCGGTCAGTGTTATGGACAGAAGATACTCTCAAAACTAGTGCTCTAACACCTACACAAACTACATAACATTATTCAGCTTTTTACGCTCTGTCTGGCATATATCTGTATGTCTGCCTGTCTGTAAGGCTTTGCCTCTCCTCTCTCTCTCTCTCTCTCTCTTTCTCTCCCTCTTACACACACACACACACACACACACACACACACAGCCACCACAACAGTGTACTTCAGACCACACTACAAAGCTACTTCCTGTTCTCTCGCCTCTAGTAGTAAACCCTCCTCTTGTTGCACTGAGCTCTGACATTTGTCTAAA
>OMLM01016782.1:44907-85242 GCA_900302695.1 Helostoma temminkii | reverse complement strand
GAGCTGCAACCAAGGAGACAAGGAAATTAGAAAAGGAAAGGAAAACCCCGTAGCTACCGTATAGTCAATACAGGTAAATCTTTCATTGATTACAGTGCATGAATAAGTAACTACCTGGATTTTTATACTAATAACTTTATACTACACGGTTGCGCTCAATCTCAAAACATGCAGCATAGCTTTGTTTCTTTTTTCAAACTCTCTCAGACTACACCTCCTACATTCCCTCTATTATTAAGAAGCCTGTGTGTTCGTTTTACTGGCCTTTTATCCAGTACACCACCCTGTTGTGATCATCAGGGTCTCTCTCCTCTGACCCAAGTTCTCTTTGTGCTCATGTGCCTGTAATTCTGGATCTCAGAGGTCTCAGTGGAGGTCTACTCACACCAAAAGAGACAGAAGAGAGAGTGTGAGAGAAATTAAATCTATGAACCTCCTACCACTAACCCCTGGGAATGACCGTGAGGTCACATATAAGAGAATGGATTTCTTGAGCCTTAGAATACATCCAAAGTCACATGAACAATGGTTTCAGTACATGTTTGATCTTATTCACAGTGATCCAGGTTATAGTAACCCCCATGTTAATTACATGTTCTATTTTATCATCTTTTTGAGCTTTTAGTGCTTATGGTAGCCAGAAGACCATTTACTGTTTCACAGCTTTGTTTTATGATTAACCTAAATTATGGGTTCTCTGCCAAGAAATATGCCTGCACATGAAGATATTTTCCTTGACATGAGGCATTACAGATTTAAACAACTCTTTCTTGCCCCAAACATTCTCATAAAAACAGATTTTTAGGCATTGCAATAATTTAGTTTATAATAATTTGGCCTGCAGGTTTGTTGCATTTTATGTGGCCCATGGTAAACATCAAAAGCAGTTCTCCCACTGTGGGCGTGCTGTACAATGCCAACAGCCCACTTATACCAGCAGGAAAGCAATCAAGTGCACTGTGGGTAGGCATAGATAGATAGATAGATAGATAGATAGATAGATAGATAGATAGATAGATAGATACCAGTACAAAAAAGTGCACATGTAACTTGTAACTTGAGTGCTGGCAGACTTTTGACTCGAACAAAAGCTAAGTGTGCACCTGCCACACACACACACACTTCTCCATTTCCTGTGTTCTCTCCAACACACTGATGACAGAAAGCTATATGGGAAGACAGCAGTGTGTGATAAGCGAGACATAGAGAAGTGGATGAGGGGAGAATGAATAATGGAAGAGATCCCGGGCGTTCCTGCTGAATGATTACAGCTCATGGTTTGCTCACATGGGGTTTTCTCATCCCTTCTCATCTCCGCATCTCCCACCACCTATCCTTCCATCTTATTCTATTTGCACATTCCTTCCAAAGGCTAATCATGTACAGTAATCATGACTCTCGAGGCACAGTGTGCACTGTCCTTTAGCTCTTCATTCAGTCATTCATCAAATTTAATCTCTCAGACCCATCATACTTGCTTTCCCACAAGCCCCTTTTGACTGACAGTCATTTGAAAAGCAGTAAGTTGGACTGTGTCACCTTTCACCTTAATTCAGAAATCTAATTTTGGTGTAAAATGAGTAATGGTAATTTAACCACCGCTGAAAAAAAGCTGCAGAGTCTGCAATGCACTAGCCTGATGCATTTATTCCTGAATGCATATAACATATAACATGGTCTCAGTTTCATTTAAGGGTAGACATACCGCTCTGATGCTTCTTTTGATAAAAAGACGTCTCAATCGATAAGCGTGCAGTGCTTTTGGTTGGTAATTTTTATGTGACTTCCCAGTGTTGAGAGAGCACTGTCAGATACGTGATGAGTTTTTGATAATGTCAGTTTTGTGTCTCGCTGATACAGCAGGACCCAATCTCCCCATCAAATTGCACCCTAGAGGGCTACAGAAAAGTACTGACAAGCAGGAGTAGAGTGAGGAAAGAAAGCAGGAGAGGAAGTGAGGACGAAGGTTGCTAGAACAAGAATAAAAATGAGCTGCAAGCTGCATTTGATTAGGTTTAGGATATTGGTTGTTAAACCTGAAGCAAATAACTGTTGTGAAATAAGCAGTGTTGATTCAAAAAGTTGTTTTCACCAAGGAGTTTGATGTATTATGCATAGATAAAGCAAGTTCTCACTATTTCTTTGGCACATTGTTTTCCCCTTTTCACAGATATTCAGTACTTGACATTGTACCAATAAATGGCCTGGTACTGTAGATGTTTATACAGAGGAGATGAAAGAATCAGGGACACAAAGAAAAGAGAAACAAAAACCTTAATAACTGTGGGTAGATCAATACGGGTTTATACAGAGGAAAATAAATCTGCGTCAGGCCATATGACCATATGTTCAAAAAGCTCTAATCTAGTTGTACAGACTGTGGTTCGTATTCAGTATTTATACAGTCTTTGTTGTGGTCTCAAACAATGTGTTTGAAAAGTACAGTATTAGGGTATTTGAGCAGAGTTGAGCAACTACAGCCTGAATATTTTTACTTATTTTTTATTCACTATATCTTCCTGTACTATAACCCCACCTGTCCTCTTGCTCATCTTTTAATGGACAGACTACCACTTAGTTTGAGTGCAACTTCCCTTTGGAACAAATCAGCCCCCTACTTTAGCTATCTTTGTCTGCCGTGACATGATCGGCACAATCTTTTCCACTTGGAGCCATGTCCTGCCAAATAAAGAGTTTAGAACATTGCCTTTCCCCGCTACCTCAGGCCATACACTTGCTTACTGAAAACAAGGTGCACACACCATTTTAATGAAAAAATACTGTTTATTTACATTCTGCTCAAATCCAGAGTCCAGGACCTAAAGAAGGAAACTGTCAAGCACACCTTCTTAATATTCTTATTCCTGTACCATTAACTTCCAGAATTCCCACCAGTGCATTTATTAGGGGGCCTGAATTAAGCAACTGAGACCATTATGTCTCGGGGAAAAAAAGAAGATCTTAGTATTTGAGTCAATTAGAGCCAGAGCTTTTTGGAATCAGCATCTTCTGACTTTAAACTGTAGTTGTTGCAGTCGCTGCCTATTAACATCATAAGATCACCCACTGACAGAGCCACCCAACTGGTCACAAGTTATGGGGTGAAAACCAGCGGATCAACCACTGGGAGTTCAAGCTTTTATATGCAAAATCAATTCTAAATATGGAGTTACTGGCTGGAACAGTTCTAGAGATCTGATATAGAAAAAGATCAAATCATATTTTCATGACATTGACAATGTCAATGTTGATTAAGGCCCTTTCTGAAGTCCAAGATTAAAGACAGTAACTTCTGTAATTTTGGATTTTTGTAATTTTCTGTCATTTTGCAAATGTTACAGGTACTGGCCTGCAGCACCCATAAGCAGCTATACATATACTTTATCCTCCTATAGTGTTCCTGTCAAATCTGACCAATTTGCATGTTTTCCTCTCTAAAAAAAGAGCAGTAAATTTTAAGCATTTGTCATGAGGTTCCATGACTTTGTTCACACATGGCTTTTGAACACATAAATGATATTTTAAATATTTTTATAAAAATGTGTGGGTTTTGTGGAACACTATGAGTGTTAGCTGAAACGAACACAATAAGAGAGTTAAATACAGAAACACAATTATTTATTTACACACAACTTCTTGTAAATTCTTCACTTGGTACTGCATGTTTTGTCCATTGTCCATTTTTTGTATTATTTCTGTACATTTACTGCATCTCAATACATATTACATGTGTTCATAAATGTTCATACATGTTAAAACAGTACAAGAGTACACAGCTCATTTCAGCCATGAAAATTAATTTGTAAGGAACCATAGTCAAGTAGTAAATTGAACACCACTAGAGGAGATGTGAGGCCCAAACTAACAGTTTAACACTAATTAACACGTTTGCTAGCAAAATGTCAAAAATAACATTGCCTTCCTTAAAACAAAATAATTCACAATCTATAACAAGATGTGATCCATCATTAGAGGGTATCACAAAAACTTAACTAACGTGTAAGTTATATATAGTGAGTGAAACTTTATAATGATCAATAGTACATTGGACACATCAAACACATGAAGTTTGTACACCCCTGAAATACAATGCAAAATACAAGAATAACTAATGTTGCTCATTGGATACATGTGAATCAATAGTAGAACTTGATTCTTTGCTGAGTGAGAGGTGTAACCTGAAGCCTATTCTAGTAAATTTGTAAATTCTGCTTGGTGAAATGAGAAACTGAGGCATTATGTAGAAATTAAATCAGTCTAAACTACTGAAGTCTTGCCACTGACCTATAGCAGACACAGACATCCTCTGGGAAACAATGTAAAACTATACTCTAAGAAGCCAAGCAGTACATTAGCATCTCATTGTACGTAGGCCTTCTGACCATCATACCGCCTCAGCTCTAGAGCAGTAGAGCAACCCTCAGGGAATGAAAGCATAAAAAACCAATACTGTACGTCAGTACCACAGTAAATATTCACTTCCCACATGAGTCAATGAAAAGTATTTTATACTACCATAACTCATAAAAACTTTGTTGGACAATTTAGCAGCATGGAATAGGATATATTTTAATGTTTCATAATATACACCTTTTGGGATTTATTTTTTATTTTTTTTGGATTTCTATTGTTTTTATTATTTTGTAAATTTTCATGCAGAAAAAACGTGTAGATTCTTGTTTCTGCCCTGGCTGAAATTCTGCAATCAGAGTCGGTCTCTGGAACAACTGGTTTTGAGCTGTGCTCCACCCTACTTTCATGTTTGCTAATTTTTTCTCTGATGCAGGGATACCCAACGTGGAATTATGGTGAAGTCATAGAAGATTAGAAGTCATAGAAGACGGTAGAGATTCCATCAACAAGCTAACGAACACCAAAAACACAGCATACAGAGGTAGTGTCAGGCTTAATCTTGTAATTTAGCAGTCAACACATACCTGTTAACCCTTGGCTCACAAGCACAACAACAGGATAACGGTCAACGGACAACAGACGGATGAGTTGCTGCTGAGCTGCTGCTCCGACATAACAAAGTTACGTAATACATGCCGTGCTGATCTTACATAACCTTGCGATTTTAACATAATCCAGCTTTAACAGTTGCACACCATGCCTTTAGTCAAGTCAATCGCTTTCACAAACCAATTGTTACTCAGATGTGGTGGATGGTGATTGACCAGAGCCAATTATGATGTCCTCTCAGATTCTGTTGGTGACGGGGGAAAAATCTGGACTGGATCATTCTGGGCCTGGATACCGAAAAACAAAACAGAACAACAACAAAAAAGCGGTGTTTACTAGTAACATGTTTGGTGTATGTCTAGATATGCCTATTTTTTTGCATGATAGGGCACCTTCAAATGAACAGTTTTAAGAATCTGTCCAGATACAGTTTTAATTGTAGAGGTAGTCACTGTTTAAAGAACTATGTCATAAAATAACCCAAGTATTTTGCTGCCAAACATGCACCAAGACTAAATAGGTAATATTTTCTCCACTATCTTCTATTTGCATTTCAACACTTTATTATTAAAAGCTCTACTGAGTGTATTAGTGACAACACAGTAAGGTCCAAATCAGACATATTAAACTTCAGTTAAACAGGACTAAGTGCTCAGCTGCCAAAGAATTTAGTGTTTTGATTGGTATATACAGCATATACTGATACATAATAAATAGATACTTTATTGAACCCAGTGAACAGCACTACTATGGGGTTTCAGTGTCTTGTCCAAGGACGCCTCAGCATGTAGCCATGGGAGGACTGGGAATTGAACCTGCAAACTCTCTGGTTGAAAGACAACTGCCCTACCACTTGAGTTACTCAGTGAATGCAACTGGATTTAAGTCAGTACTAAAAGCAGGACAGTACTAAAAAACATATGGTATAGTGCAGGTTTTTTGACAAATTGATTTTGATTTTCAATTTTAAAATATTTGGAGACTATATTCATCGAAAACTCAGCATGTAAAGGCCCTTTAAAAAGCGAGAACGTATAGCCCTCAGACAGAATTGAGAAACCTTCATGCTACTGTGATGAATATAGGCACATGGGTCAGGGAGTACTTTGGAAAAGCATCACCAAAGTCCAACACTGCCTCTAGCAAACTTTGTTTACGCAAGGATGAAGCCATACATAAATTCTGTGTGGAAATGCCTGCAAGTTCTCTGGGTCCAAACTCATGTGAGATGGACTGAAAGACAGTAGAAACGTGTTCTGTGGTTAGGTGACTATGTTTGTGTTCAGCTTGTTTTTAGGAAAATGTCAGGATTTCTGTCAGCAAGAGGTGCAAGAATCAGAAGCTGTGATGGTAAGATGATGCATCAGTGCCCATGATATGGGTGACTTGCTCATGTGTGAAGGTATGATGGAATTTTTGAGAAACATATGCTGCCATCAAGGCAATGTCCTTTGCCAGAAGGTCAGTGGGTATTTCAAAAGGACCATGCCAGGTCTCATTATACATGTGGTACAAGTGTCTGTCCTCATAAACACAAAGTGTCTTTACTGGCCTGTCAGATAAAAAAAGGTTCAAGTTAATTAACAAATCACAGATTTGAGATATTATTACATTAAAAAAGTCACAAAAAATCTATTTTGGAAATTTCTACACACATTGAAAGAAACATCTCAAAGTTGATGTAGCACCAAATAATATTAATAAATATGATGGCATAAATTGCCAGGATGAACATATCATGATGAATATGCCCACTTATAATGTAATATATCAAATACTGCAACACAATAAAATCTATGCCACAGAATGTAAACCACTCATGCTTGTTGTAGACGCATGTTTGTGTGGGATTTCTCTAATTTTGTATATGAAAATAATTATCGACCTACATTATTTGGTTAAGCTTCTATAGACACTTAATGGAGACGTGTGAATAGTAGTAGTAGTGTGGGCACTCCAGCTGGTCATAAACTGTTAAAAAAACCCAGACATTGATGCTGTACAAGCCAGTGCTCCTTCAGTTCCAGACCCAAGCCAAAGGGCATATGGAGTAAAAACTGTGCCAAATCAGATATGTCAATCACAAACTGGATTGGTCGAAGTTTGGGTTCTGTTGACGAAAAGGATTCTGTTGAGCTGCAGGTGCCATAGTTTACCAGTGATGAGGATGGATGGGATTAGAAAATTTGTATGTCAAGGGTAATGAAGGTAAGACAGTACAGAGACAACGTGAGAGAGGCAAGACATAGTTTGGGGATATGCAGGGGGGAAATGGAAGGCAGAGAGGAGAAGTGAAAAGCCTAAGAGGAGCTTCTCGACATGGTAAAGAAGGACATGGAGGAAGATGCAGAGAACAGAACAGTTAGATGGAGATGCGTGAACAGCTGTGGCCTATAAAGTGAGTTCAAACATTAATTTTATGTTATGTTTAATCATTTAACTGAGCTGAGTCATCTTTAGAAAAGTCTGTAAAGCCACACCACACAATTAGTTGTTTTCTCATAACAACAAACGCAAACTTTCAGACCTCTTAGAAGGTGCTGCAACAGACAGACATTGTGGCATGATAACATTCTGTTAGCACAATGCAAATTTAATGCAAGAAACAAATTAATTTGCATCCCAATTTCCAAAAAAGTTGAACAACATGAAAATACACGGAATCACTGGCTAACTCATAAACCCATATTTTATTCACAATAGAACACAAAAAACATATCAAGGTAACTTTGATGTCAGCAACACATCTGAATAAATCTTGGACAGGGTCATGTTCACCAGGGTGTAGCATCTCCCCTTCTTTTAACAACAGCCTGTAAACATCTGGCAAAGGAGTTTTGGGAGAAGAATGTTGTCCTGTCTTAGCTGATATAGGATTCTAACTGCTCAACAGTTCTGGGTCTTCTTCGTTGTACTTTGTGTTTCAAGAAAATTCTAGACAGGCAGATGAAGTCAGCACCTGGAGTCTTCTACTTTGTAGCCATGTTGTTGTCATAGATGCAATATGTGATTTTGTATTTTCTTGCAAAAATATACAAGGCCTCCCCTGAAAAAGATGCCGTCTGGATGGGAGCATATGCGGCTTGCACTGATGGTGTCTTTCCAGATGTGCAAGATCCCATTCCATAGGCACTAATTCTACCCCTAACCATCAGAGATACAGGCTTTTGAACTGAACACTGATAACAAGGCAGAAGTTCCCTCTCCTCTTTAGTCTGGAGGTTGTGGAGCCCACATTTTCATGCAGACGATTAAAGTCTTTACAATTTTACACTGAGGAACATTATTTTAAAAATGTTAGCAGACTGTGCTTTTCACAGTTTGGCAAACCTGTGCCCATCTGTACTACTGCTTTTAAAATGGTACATTTTTTAAACATTTGATATGATTTCTGTGTTATAAAATATGGGTTTATGAAAGGTACTAATGACAGCTCTCTGTTTATACGTAGATTTTACACAGCATCCCAGCATTTTTGGAACTGGGGTTGTAAGTGCAGGGGTGGAGTAAACTGTCACACTGTCCAAAAATGTCTCCAGAACATATTACATATATAATCTATATGCACATATATGTTAAGCAAGTTATTAAAGTAAATATGGTATTAACGGTGATGTTGCAGAAAGACCAAATACATATATTATTTAAAGGATGAGAAATTAATCTAAATTTTGCAGTTCACTTCAGTGCACAGTCTGTATATTTAACAACTGCAATACAAATCAGGCCCAAGAAAGTGTAGTGTTCCCGTTGTAAGTTAGACGTGCAGTTCCTGTCCAGTTAATTCAAAAACTGCACTAGGAGATCATTATGATTGGAGTGCCTGGAACTGCATGCATCAGTGCGTGCTTCACAAAACCCATAGAATTACAGAGCATCTGCTATATTTCATACTGAGAGCAAGATTCACAGTTTATGTTACAGATATAATGTGTATAGAGCTAATTTACAGCTTTGCAAATTAGCTACCTTTTTATGTGGTGATATTCTGAAAAGCATCTAAAAGCTTCTCTACAGTATCACATGTGTCATGTGTTGCCTCCACCTTGGATGAAGTATTATCTGGAAATGATTTCTCTTTCATGTTTTTGTCTGACAAAGGTATTTTTAGCAGCTAGCCTTTGCAGTGAGGTTTTTGATCTGCCTTGCTCACACACAGTAAAGCTTGAAAACTTATGCAGGTTCTAGCTGGAGGTTTATAGCACAAATGTTTTCATTAGTGATGGACATTAAGTGAAATTTTAAAAAGGGAATGGTCTGCACTCATTATAAACTCTAAAGCCAGTAGCTTTGATCACAGGGTAGGTTTGGTGCTAGTGGTCTTTCATGGGTCCACTCTGACGACCTGAGACCCGTCCGGGGACCAAAGTCAGATCTAAATGTTCTGTCTTTTTGTCTGACTTTACTTTTTTCAATTGAATATGTCTAATGATGGATGATAGCGGCCAGTTTAGCAATCAAATGTTAAAATACAAACTCAACCTTGTTTCTAGTCCCCAGTGTTTTTACTGACAAAGATCTTAACTTCTTTTAACGTAAGCTGCTATCTTACAACTCAACAGAATACAGTAAACTTTAGTGGAGCAATTAAAGGCTAAAAATATTGGTGGTGACAAAAATAGAGTCAATAGGAGACTGAATATACAAAATGGTAACATATACAGTATGATTACACACATGGCTCCAAGTAAATAGTTTTGCTTTATGTCTGCTTAATGTATAAATGTTATATATAACAAATAACAACTTTAGAATATGACATAGCATGATATAGTGTTGTTGTCACATTAAATGATTAAATGTAAGTTAACAGGTTTTTTTGTCTAAATAGATGATAAAGTAATTTCTCTTTGGTTGACTACATCCATGATTCTTGCCATCTCTCCTCCCACCACTGATCATGTGATGGAGCACATAAGATGGGCAGAAGAGAGAAACCACAGATGTTTGACCTCTTGCTTTCTCTTAGACTTTCCTCTCCCTGTATTCTCGCTATATTCCTCCTGGCTCTCCCACTCCCCTGTGGACCCACCAAGCTGTCATATAGTACTGGAGCATGTCCTTAACTCTGTTTTGTCATCCTGTCTCCTCTCCAACCAACCAACCGTCCATCCATCCATCAAGCCGAGCTCCCAAGTCTCTATGTCCCCTTTTGGGATTTCTGGATGACCAAAGCATAGACCTTTATCTTTCGCTCTGTGTGTTTGCGCGTGTGTAAGCGCGTGTTTAAATATATTTGTGTGTGCGTGTTTTGAGACAGTAACAAATGCCAGGATGGAATTTACAGGTGAGCAGTCACGGAGCCGTTGCAGATGTTGTGAAGTGTGTTGCCCTGCGGTCTGTCTTTTTCACTCTGCTCTTTCTTCTCGGCTCACTGTGTACGGTTTACAGATGTTAACATGAGTGGTCAGAGATGATCCTCAAAGACTTTGGCCAGTCTTTGTATATGTATGTGGACAGTATATACATGTGTGTTGGTGTGTGTGTGTGTGTGTCTGTGTGTGATGAATGGGCCAGTGCCAGGCGGCGTTCCCTCGGTGGCCTTGGATCAATCTGCTTATCTGTTAGCTGCCAGCACTGCCAGTGATTAACGACCAGCTCCACACACAGCACATCCTTATTCATTACCACAAACGTCACACACAAGAGTGTGTGTGCACAGTCCAGCAAATACAAACACACATACGCAAACATGCGCACGCACACACACACATCCAAGACATCCTTTTTCATTACGGTAGATGTCCACATCGGGGACAGTCTAGAGTTGGAAGGCAGAGAGGTGAGCGAGACACAGAATGAGAGATGAATGGTTCCAGCGTTAACAGTGAACCACATATGCATCTTCAACCACTATTTTCATTCCATTCACTATCTCTCCTACCCTTTTATATCACAGATCTTTCTGCATCCTCTGCCACGTTCTTTATTAGTCTTTGCTCACTGTATTTCGACATTTTGACTTTTAACATTAGTGTAGGTCTTCCTGCGGCACTTAACCTCCTCAGTGTTTCCTTCCCACCAAGCAAGTGTTAGTGTGTATGTGCACGTGTGTTTTATCTGAGATTCTGACCTGACACTGAATGAACAAGGCCCAAGAGGAGCAGTGTAAGAGGGAAGTTGCTGGTACCTGCAGCAAGAGGGGTGGCAGACTAATTCAATAAGACAGGTGTGTCCTCTTAAAAATGTGTCACAAGACAGGAACAACCCCAGAGAGAGAGACAAAATAACACTAACTTAAAACTGCAAGTGATTTTTTCCTGCTCCTTGTTGTACTTGATGAATATTAGTCCAGAAGCCTTTTAGTTCTGTTATTCTACAAATTTATGATGATACGTTCTCATCACGTTCTCTCATTCAACACTCCCCATGCATGATGTACACTAAGTAGTCCACTCAATAGTGAGCAGCAAATTGAGATTTCAACCCGTTGTCATCTCATAACGTCACAGAAGGGACATGATTATAATATATACATACATTTTTTTTTAATATTTAAAAAAAACGCACTTATATCCCATAAAAAGAACACACTTCTTCTGATAGTGCTTTGCTTTGCTTTAGTTTTTTCTCTTTGACTTAGAGTTTTGCTTGTTTTGTACCTCACTTGTAAGTCGCTTTGGATAAAACCATCTGCCAAATAACTAAAGCTAAATGTCTGACACTTTGTCATGCCTTTTGGTGGATGAGATGGGACGAGAAAAGTATCCTTTTGTTTTGGTATTGAAATGCACAAAATTTCTCATATTACTCCAATATTAATTTACTGGGGGTGATCACCCAGAACAGCTGCACTGAGCAGGTTTGGACACTTTGAGATTTGACAATCCTGCTGGACAGAGTGCTCAAATAATTAAAAAGTTATAATTAATAATATGTGGAAGTGGTCACTGGTTTAGAAGGAATCTCATCTCCACAGATATAATCTGTGGTGATATTACTTCATGGAAAACACAATTCTCTTTAATAATCTAAATGTACACTGGTCTCATGTGATAGCCACCAGTTTTAATCATTTTATTGTTTCTAAGAAACTTTTTCAGTTTTGATTGCTGTCAAATCACTGGCGTTTCCATGACAATGGACACCAAGACCGCGTTTTCATATTTAAAGTTAATATTCATTCCCTGCCTTTATTTGTGATATGTAACTCAAGTATTTACATAGATATATCTGTGACAAATGTAGACACAGCAGTTTAAACTGTTCACTGTAGCTACATTAGATTGTTATAAACCTAGAGGCAGGGAGCGGAGCTGCCTCGCCTTCTTAAACAAACCTTAGCCTGTAGCTATAAAAATGTCCACTCAATATTATAATGAGCATAAAAATCTATAATTTTGTAATTTCTAAACTATATGTTATATACAGTAAGCCCTCTGCATAGCCTAACCAAGATATTGTCATTAACTGAGCACACAGCTAGTGTTTTTTAAAAATACAAATATTAGTTTAACTCCAATATGTCTAATCACTGTTTTCTATCAAAAATGCTATGATTTTTCTTGTCATTTTAATTCACATATAAAACTGTTGCTAGAACATGGAGATTAGATCAGCTACATGATGTGTGTGCTCAATAACAGAAAAGCACTTTAGAGAATGTATGGATGGATGAATAATAAGTACAATACGTGAAAATGTATTAATAGTTAACAGTACTTGGTCTGAACATGGGATCACAATTGTCCATATGCAATCAATTTTATTGTTAGCAAAAATCAAACATTTTAGTTTTTCAATATAAAATATTTTGTTTTATGTTACATGAAATGATTTTATGATTTTTTTGCTTTCAGCTGACTAAATGTTGGACATGTGTAATAGGAGACATTTTAAACGTTTTCTTCATTATTTATATTATTACAAGCAGAATTATTAATAACAATGTTAATATTGTGTTGATCTGGTATAATTAGGTCCAATTTGGGAGTTTAATGTTAGGGTTATAGTTATCCTGTGGTTTCTCATTAAATATCCTCGGAGACCTAAACAAAGCTTGGGACCTAACATTAAATGAAAAAGTTTCAGTTTGTACAGAAAAGTTAACAGTAGCTTATTATCTATATGGCAGCAATTAGCAGTAGAATGGAAGGAAGCCCAGTGACGAGGAACAGCTAATGGCAAGAACGTGAACTCGCCCACACGTTGTCTTGCTTCCACAGTGTTGGCTTTTGCTTTAAAAATTGATTTAAAAAAACAAAAACAAAAACAATTTCTCATAAAGAAACATGAAATGATTAAACTGCTAAAAAAACATTATATAACCCACTGCAACCCTGCCTCTTTTGGGTTTATAAATATCAAATGTAGCTACGGTGAACACTTTAAATCGATGCAATTACTGTCACAGATAATTATATGTAAATACTTAAGTATATAAGTTACATATCACAGATAAAGGCTGAGGATGAATAATAACTTTATATGTCAAAATGTTTTGGTACTTTTTTCATTCCATCTCATCCACCAAAAGCCATGACGAAGTGTCAGAGCCGTATGACGGGGGAGGTGTCCCATCTGTGTCGTTATAGGAAGAGAACAGGTTGCAAACTTCGGATACTTGCTAAACATTGTCACACTGAATGATCACTAATAATGTTTAATTTTTTTTTCTCTGGGAAGCAGTGAATTATTGAATTGTTAGTAGAAAACAATGCACATGCCATTTTTGCCATTTTCTTCTTTACACTGTGAGGTTTTATTCATTATTTGAACACCCCTACAAAATAGTGAACACCATACATATTGCTCCACATAATAAGTAGAGAGTGATTTTGGATGCAGCTATTGATTCTTTGCCATAATAACTTAGTAAAGAGCGTAAACGTTGAAAGGTTTTGAGGAGAAAGGAGGTCGAAGTCAAGTGTGTTTATCCATCATTAGCCAGCTAAGGTTACACATTATTTTAAGGTCACACATGCATTTTAATGTAAGCTAATAGTACAAGGTAAAACTCAGCTGTTGAAGGTAAAAAGGGACAGAAACAGAGCATTGCTGATGATGGTCATTATTTTAGCCTACAAGTAGCATTACTCTACAATAATACAGGTTCAGAATGTAAAAAAACTTAAAACTCAATAAAAGAGAACATTTTAAAAAAGAACTCACTCAGCACAGATCTCTTTTCTTGTTGCAGTGGAGTCGAACATATAAAGTCACATTATTTTCAAAAGTCTACGCAATTGTAGTTTTAGAACTGCATTAATTAAGTTTTTGCCCATTGTGCAGCTGGGGGCAGTTGAACTACTTGAAAGCACAACAACAACAACAACACTGACTCATCATCATCATCATCATCATCATCATGTCAGCATGTCAGCAAACAGGAAATATTTACTGACATAGATTGTGAGCCATTTTTTGGCTATAACGTGTTTTTATCAAAAAATAAATGGTAGTGTCTTATTATATTCACCCGTAATTTATTCACTTTGTCATTTGGTGCTAGGTAGATAGACCACAGTGGACTCGCCATAGTTTCTTTGCTGAAAACATCTACAAGACTGATAGAAGCAGTATCAGTGAAGCAAAAGTTTTATGTCATAAAACCAAAACAATTAGCTGAAAGATGCTAAAAAGCACAGAACGGACAAGAGCTCCAGGCTGAAATGCTAATTCTGTAGATTTGTCATTATGACACTTTGCACATTACACATAATGACTTCTCTTGCTTTATTGTTAATATCAAATTTTTATCAACTAGTCTGGATTCTAATATGAATCCATTATCGCCATTATAATACCTGTACTGTCACCTGTTAAATTGTATACACACACATGTACACACAGCAAAAGATATTTTAAAATTTTTATTTGGCAAAGCCAGTAAAAACAGTAATATGTTGTAAATTATAGGTGAGGAGGAGAGAGGATAGAGGCTTCCAATTAAAAAAGAGTTAGAGCCTGGACAGTGAAAGAGAATAATGATAGACATTGTAGAGGCTGGGGGAAAAGAGGGATTAAAGATCTCATCATCCACTTCCTTTCACTTTTTGTGACAGGCTAAAAAAGATATTTATTTAAGTCAGATGAAATAAATATGCAAACAGCCAAGCAGATGAACAAAGACAACGTCAACAGAATTACCACAAGCATCAGCTTCTCTCTCTGTCTCTCTCTTTCTGTGTCTCTATATCGCTCACTCTTGTCGTCTTGCTTTCCTTTTTTAATTCTTTTCAGATGATGTACTTGTGACTCTGGTCTGTACGCGTGTATACGTGTGTGACAGACAGAGAGAGACCGAGAAAGAGAGACAGACGGAGAGATGGAGCCATTCTGGCAGCTTTCCTTTGATCTCATCTTTGGCAATAAGGCTCCAACTTCAAATGGCCTCAGCTGTGGCAGGTAGATGTC
The DNA here is from genome assembly GCA_900302695.1 of Helostoma temminkii. Taxonomy (NCBI): domain Eukaryota; kingdom Metazoa; phylum Chordata; class Actinopteri; order Anabantiformes; family Helostomatidae; genus Helostoma; species Helostoma temminkii. Next base: position 69,924 of record OMLM01016782.1, on the reverse strand, counting down.
TCTGGCACTGTTACCAAGTGTCTATTTCCATCCGAGACTGACAGTGGCGGAGCATGTCTCAGTTTCTCACAGAACTTAAGTCTTGTCTCGTCGTGACTGTGGCAGAGGGTTTATGAACTAAAGCAGAGTGCGGGGTTGCGTGTGTGAGCACTGCATGTGGCTGGTTTTCTGCTGCTTTTTGTCGCGTCGTTAGGATGTGTTGATGGATATGTTTTGTGAGTTCGTGTCATGTTTGCTTTTTGCACCTTCACACTCTGTTAATTTACACAGCAATGCAGCTATAATGTCTGGAGGGGATGTCACTGACTTTTAATTAAGTCTAATTGACAAGCTTTAACTACATCAAGGATTTCATTATTGATATTTTTATAAACAGCGTCTCTCCACACTCCTCGTACGCGCAACACGACGCAACTACAGTCACATTTTTTCATGCTGAGATTCTCATTAATCCCCGTGTGACATGATTGTGAAGATGTTATTCATGTTATTCATCTATTCTAATTATTATATCTGGAAACTGAGTTGTGAGAAGAATAAAATCAACCAGTAGCCATGACTCAATTTCTAGATCATTTCTAGATCATAACCTCACCTGGATGACAGAGGAGCTTCACAGACTTATTTTCTTTAAACTTAGGTTGTGGGCACACTTTATGTAACATACTGACTAATGCAATGCAATTTTTTGGCATAATTCTCACACTTAATGATTCAGTTCATCAAATTAATTTTAATATAACACAAAGACACCCAGAGTAAATACAAAATGTAGTTTTTAAATGATGAAATGGAGAATGGCCTGTTTCCAGTCACGCCACAGCATCTCAATTGGATTTCAGCTTAGACTTTGACCAGGCCGCTCCAAAACCTTAAAAGCCCCAGACGATCACACTATCATCACCGCGTTTGACCGTTAATATGATGTTCTTTTTATGAAATGTTTTATCAGTTTTATGCCAGATGTACAGGATGCACACCTTACAATTTGTTAAACTTTTGTCTTTTTCAGTACATTTTTCACACCAGGACATCTTTGTGTAATATTACAATTTGTTTGTTCATCTGAATTATTTAAGTGTGAAAAATATGTAAAAAACAAAACAAAACAAAAAACAAGGGTCTAATGCTTTTTCACTGCAATGAAGGTTCACTTTTTTAAACTATGGTGGTGGCACCATGTGCATGAAAACCTCTGGCTTTAGTTGCTTGTTTCACCACCCAGAAAAGACATATTTCTACATTTACTGAATAAATTGGCCAAAATCATAATTCAAGTGCAATGTGTCTTAATAACTTTGGTGATCCCAGTGACTTTTCCTGTCGCACCATCTTGTTTGTCATTTTGATTTATGACAAGGACAAGCTCTATGGTGATTTACTGTTTTCTAGTGTCTTAAGTCACTAGGAGACAGGTTCTGGCAAACACGCATACACTGGATTCTAGCAGTGTTGAGATTGGCCTATAATGATCAGGCCCACTTCTCATACCTTCTCCACTGAAATTCATTTTATCAGCGATGTCGTCAAACGGTTACTAAATGCATCGTGCCAGTAAATGGTATTAATCAGTTCCAGTTCAATACAGGTGCTGCTAAGGTGCAAGTTAGCCTAGCATCTCTGGGCCATGTATGTTATATATCAAAAAATAAAAAAATAATTTGCAGGTTCATGATCCCTAATCTGGTTAGAATTTCTTATCCTCTGAAGATTATGGATTTTCTGTTGCATAAATGTGCAGGTTTGGCAGCTTGGGAAAACAGCTGTCTCGTGCAGAGATAGCCAACACATTTTCATCCTGCAGGGTTAAATAATGACACCGTCTACTGGGCATCTCAGTGCTGACACTAAAGGTACCCTCTGGCATCCATTTGTCTCCCTGGGTGCATTGCTCCTTGGGGAATGACATTTCCCAAGTGGGAAGCATCATTATATGACCCTCTGGGATGAAAACAGGCTTGGATAGCCAACACTGTATGCCTTACGCTACGTTCCATCAACAAATATGGAGCTGACTGGTTCTCCTCAATGCTATAGTTTGACTTCCCATTTAATAGAAAGTCCTACTCATAAAGTCACTACATTATGTCTCACACAAATATATATAATCTGTGACGTTATTGTGGAATTACTGTATTTACCTATTGTACAGTATATACAAAGTTCTTGACAATGACATCAAACTCATCTGCCTTATCGTTTCATTAGGCATTTATGTATATAAAGTTGTATTTATGTATCTAAAGATGCATTTAACTTTAAGATAAGTAAAGAATACATAAGTAAAGGAACACTCAGTCAGGATCAGTGATTGGTTAAGCAGGCGCCATGTGCTACTGCCCTCTCCCACACTCTGAACACAGTTCAAGTACATTTATGGCTTTATTTTTCTTTTTTTATTTATGGCTTTTTTTGTGTATTATTTCAAAAAAGGCACCAGTTTTCATCATCCCATGAAAAGCATATTATGACCCCCTTTAACTGGTAGCCAAGCTGCAAGATGTGGGTAATGGGCAGTAGATGACAGTGTCGGAGTCTTGTAATGTATGTTTTTGGTTGTTGTTTTTTTGAAAACCATCTTTCTTTTGTGATTCCAAGAGTTTTATTGAGGAGCAATGTTAAATCTGAGAAGAACAACGTGGATGGCAGAACAGGTAGTGAACGTTTCAGAGAAGAGTCTTCAGAGGAAATAACAGATCAAGGCAACAGTCGAGGACCTCACAATATTATGGCAGGACAAAATGTGCAAGAAACAAGTTGCAGTATTCAACCTTAGTGCTTGAAACTAAACACTGGTATCTCTCCTAACTGCTTTCAGTTTTGGCTAAAAACTATTTTTAAAAGAACCCAAACAAACCTGAACTTATATTTCTGGAGTTTGAAACAATGATGTTTTAAGTCTTTGTGTTTTCACCAGATCACCAGACATCTTTGTGTAACTTGTACCTTAGTGCAATGATGTATGTCTGTCTCAGCTTTGTTAATTCTTATATACTATTGTTTCACACTGTGTGGGACTTCAACATCCTCATTTTTAGTGCTTTTGCTTTTACAACCAGCAAAGCCTTTCCAGAAAGTAGTAAAAAAAATGTTGCTTTTTATCGTAGCATTTATGTTCACCATCAAGAACATGGGCTTTTTTAAGAGCTTTTTTTGTTTCATCTCTAATTAAAGTGTCTCCCTATACCTGACACATACACTGTACTGTACCTGGCACGATGAGTATTGCAGTGCAACCTGTCATGCTCAGAACATAAATCAGACACCAACAGTTATTTTCCTCAGTGGAAAGATAACATTTCACACCCTGAGTCTCTAGTGTGAATACTTTCATCCCAGCATACTTTCTCTATCTTGGCCCACCTGCATCGTCACTAATACAGCTAACCTTTCTATCATAACAGAACATCACACAGACACACTGCAGTTATTAACCTCTGCAGCAGTGCCTTCTTCCAGGGCCTAATTGCTGCCAATATCATGTTACGGCTCAATCTAATAAAGATTATACGTGCTGCGCCAAAAGGACAAATTGTTCTCTGGATTCTTTCCGTTCACTCATTGGTCCCTGTTGGACATAGAGTTATGTGAGCTGAAGCATACTGAACATGATAATAATATCCTTGGATATGAGCCTTCTGATTAACTATTTCAGCAGCAGGCAAACAGAAACACAGTGGGAAGTAGAAGGAGGAGAGGCACAGTGGTGCATATATGCAGGTAATCAGTGTATACCCGTCTCTGGGCGTACTGTATACCTAATAACATGTTACGGCCTTTGATGTACAGAGTCAGTGATATTTACTGTGAGCAGGACACCTCTGTTCACTGAATTTCCTCAGAACATTGCAGTTGAAAGGGCACAAGTACCATGTAAACTCAGTTCCAATGCAACTCTGTTTTCTAGAAATTGCACTATGTGCATTGCCAGTTGCGTTTTGACTAAAAAACATATTTGATAGCTGAATTGTATTCTCTGGCAACATAAGACATGTGACATTCACAGATTATACATATAAATCAGGACTGAGGTTTACACTGCCATGTGTGGTGAGGAAACAGCGGGTAAGTTTAGGAACAGCTCCCAGACTTTATACCAACAGAAAGACAGCCAACAGATTTGTCGACATCAGTGTCTGTTCCTGCAGCGTCACTGTGTTTGACATAACATTCTAGTGTTCCCACTCTTCTCTCTTATTTCAGTCAGTATAAGCAGCAAATACAGTGAAAGCTTCAAGTGCTACTTATAAGAGGACGCTGTAATGTAAGAGGAGATGTGGCAGGAAAACATATGAAATATACAGCATAATGGGTTTTGCAACATTTTGCTGATAAGTACTGTTCCATCATTTTGTGACTTGACTGATACGTTAATGCAGCATTCGTTTTTTCAAAAAGCAACAGCAAAGTCACAAAGTTGAATAATTTCTAAGACTGACTTGTAGTTAAAGTGCGGAACCTTTCGAGTCGTTAGTTACTAGTTTTGACCAACCATCAAACCACAAAATAAAATATTACATTACTTGATTTGCTGGCCTGCTGGGGGAGGTAGAAACTTGTTGGGGACACAGTATTGGCATTGGCCTGAGTATTTATTTGGAGTCGTGTTTCTGACAACTGGAAATAAGTCCAATTTTCTCAGTTTCATCGCTGTTTATGTTCAGTTCCTGAGAGAAATATCTGGCTCTTTCATTGCAAAATGCTCCACTATGTTCACCAGCTGATTACAGGTAATATTTTTTTTTTGCTAAAAACAGCTGTCTGCTCTGGTTGTAAATGGCACTGAGAGAACCAAAAGAGTAAAGCTCTGGGCCAGACAGCCAAACAATGAGTTATTTAAAACCAGTATAACATAAAACCTACAGGAGCCACAGATTAAAGTTGTAAGTGTCTGTAGACTGTAGACTGGTCACACACCTCAGTGCTTGAATTTCATTTTCTAACAGCAAACACATAGTCACACATTCCAGCACCAAAGGGATATTGTTTTTGTACATATATGTATGTACTGTATGTACTATAAAATATTAGTAAAATAAGGAAAATGAAAAATTCTGTGGTCAATTCATTTGTTTTTATTGTACAGTTGTGTGAAAATGAGTGCCTCCTATTATAATTCTCATTAAATAATTGTTTATTTGTTTGATTGTTTTTTAATGTAACATCTTTAAAAAACAACATACATTTATTTTTACTTGTTCAGTCTTTTTGTAATTGTGCTGCCGTGGACTTTAACATTTAACGTGCTCAATGAGGCGTATGGAATCTGAAATGTAAGGAAATGAGACATCCACTCCTGGGAAGATTCTCAACTATCTTGAATGCTTGCCACTTGTGAATAATCTTTCTCACTATAGAAAGTTGAACTCTAAAATGTTGGTTTAGGAAATGGTTTTATAACCTTTTCAAACTGATATGTACCAACAAATGCTTCTGTAAGACCATTGCTTATGACTATAAGCTCCAACTAACTCTCTTAAATCTTGCGGAGGCAGTTAGGTGGCACTTTAATTTGCTCAGATGTTTTTCATCTGCTTGGCTTTCACACATTCACCTAATATTAAAACTTGCTACGATCAGATAATTTTTATTATGTATTTACACTAATTCTTTTTTTATCCATCCATTATCTAACTACTTTTTCTCTCCACACCACCCTTCATCTCATATAGTTTAATTCTAAACCCGAATATCTTCAATGGACAGAAAACACAAATTATATCTTTAGCTTTGCCATTTCCATATTCAAACATTTGTTTAGCGAATGTTTAAACAGTTGTTTATAGACAGTAAAACTGTCAGTGTCAGTGAACACTGTGGTAAAAATCAGGCCAGATTCACCTGTGTGAGAGCAACAATATCCTCCAAAATCATGCACAAACTGAAAATGTCTATGGTTTAAATTTGTACATCTCCAGCACCCCATAGTCAATGTCATCTCCCACGTGCGCACACACACATGCACACATTCACACTTTAATTGACTGATTTAAAAGCAGGCTACAAAACCAGAAAAAAAAGGCAGCTATGGTAAAGTCAGAGCGGGAGAGAGGAAATCCAACTGTTTAATAAGAAACAGGCATGATCGACAAATTAGCTTCGGGTAGAGTTCAGTTGTTGAGTGAAGGTGATTGAGTGCTGTTTTAATGGGAGAGTAGGTGGAAGTGGAGAGGCAGAGAGGGTGCATGCCATGGCCAGCTCAATCAACACATTCTGACTCTGCTCTCTCCTAGCAATTACCCAAAACACATTTATTTCACCCTCTACAGCCAACTATTCCCATCACTGAAACCTGTGCAACATCATTAAATCACCGCTGGCATCGATGCAAAGCGCTGTTAAAATGAATACAAATTACACCAGCTGTCATTAAAATACCTCATTAAATTACACTGATGCTCATCACAAGTTACATCCTTAAAAATAGATTTGCGCCTTCACCTGAAATAAAAAACAAATTAATAGACATGCACAGGTGACACACAAATACAGCAGACACCTCTGCATTTCTGGATCCATCACTCCTCGGCTAATATAAATGGTGAGAGCTTTGACATTGTAGATGTTACAGCAACCTTGTTATGGGCTGAAGAGGGAATCTGATGTGTCCTGGTTAGCATTCCAGCATTTTGTTGTTGGTAGATCTGTTACAGTGACAGAGACCTGACAATATAATTATTTCCCCTCGGGAGGTGACTCCTGGTGATTAGGTGGCAGTACTGTGATATGTGATGCAGATGGTGACAAGCGTGCAGAGGTGTGTGTTTATGTTTGCGTGTGTGTACCTGTGAATGTGCCTTTACGGTCAAATTCATGAATAAACATTTCATCACAGGATTGTAAGATACGCATCGATAGTGTGTCATAATCTGTTGATGCAAAGCAAAATATCCCTCTGAGATTTCATGTCACGATTAAAGGATTGCATGTGCTTGTGCGTGTGCAGCTGCATCTTTGAATGTGCACGAGTGTCATTCATATCTTTATCTCAAGGTTACAGAGCGATAAAGCAAAGAAGATAAGCAGCCAGTGCAAACAAGCACTTTACAAATTTCACTTTTATGGAGTTTACGTTTACACTTTTCTAGTGCTTATCCTTCTCCCACAACCAAAAACGTTAGATGTGGGGAAGTAATAGATTTGAAATATGAGGGTGTGTGTGCAGTGAAACGTCAAATGTGAAGAAAAAGCATGCAGAAGAAGAGACTGATAGAAAAAGAGCGAGAAAAGGAGACTAAAATATACAAGAAGAAGGAGGGAAGGAGTCAAAATCCTTGATGCAAACTACATGTTTTTTATTCCCTTGTCTGTCTGCATGAGCAGCAGAGATCAGAGATGGAGAAATGTCACTTAGCAAGCATTAGTCTACCGCTTTCATCTCCCTTTAGATCAGAGAGGCAGGGGGGAGGGACTTTAAAAAAGAGTTTTAAAAGGCTGTGAGCCTCCTTTTGCCTTTGAAATCATCCCATCACTCATTTTTATCAGCACTGAACATGTAAAACACGTTCCAACTCTACATCTGAAAAAAAGAAAGTCTGAGATTGCGCTGAACCTGAACTTTAAAAACTGTCCAGCTAAAAGGAGGCCAGATTTTTTTTTTCCTCATGGTTTTTGAAGGATGAAGAGATGTGAAATCTTGCCTGCTGTGGGCGAAAGTGAAGAGCATAGCTAAAGAAAAATATTTTCTTCTTGTTTATCCCTATGTCCATCGACAGCCTCTGTTTAGACTTGGCTATTTTCAAGTGGATACCCTGCTGTGAACAGTATATTGTTACTGTATCTTTCTAAAACTGCAAGAATTGTCATACATCTATAGGATCAAATCTGTCATCTTCAGTGTTTTTTCTTTCTTTCTTTTTCGTAGCGACTTGTGATTTATATCCTCATTTCATACGATCAATTTTGTTTTCTTCATGTCACGCCTGTCTTGTTGTTATAGAGAACACAGAGCCCAGGAAGACTAAGTCACCACAGTGTTTTCACAGCTACCGTAACAATGATCCCTAAGCAAACAACTGACATAATGACGAAATTTCATCTTTTTATTTCCTCAGATTTGACCGCCACATTGATATTTTCAGGCTGTGCTTATTAACCACAAACAGCCAATGGAAGTGTTGTCCCACTGACAGCACAGGCACATTTTGTAACAAAACACATGCACGCTGTGTGTCGCTAATATGCTCATTCATGTGTGTGTTTACAGTTTAAACTTTGATCGATGATCATCAGAACTTACCCACAAATCCTTTTGCTTTATTACTTTTTAAGCCAGTTCAAACCCTTTACTCTCAGGATAAGCCAAATAAATTTTATTTCGGTAACTTTGGAATTCCAAGCATTTTCTTATTATCTTGCTTAAGTTTATGCAGTGGGAATATGTGAGGTGTTTATTTCCTGAATTTTATATTATTTTTGTTAAATGTACTAGACGTGCAGTGCAGTGTATGAGAGCGTAGCCACACACTGGTCACAGTGCCCTTGCTGACTATCATGTCCATTTCTGCAAGAGATTAAAGTTACCAGTTCAGTGTGTTTCATTATTTCACTTTGCCAGTATAAATGCCAAGCATTTACTGCTTCCAGTTTCTATCCAGTTTGTTATACAGTATTTGAATATTTCTGTTTTTAGACTGATTGGATGTTATTGGTCGGATATAATGTGCAATTTAAATGCATCAGCTTTGGCTTTGGAAAGTTCGAATGGACACCTTGAACTGTTTCCTGACAAAGCATTCATAAAGTGATAATAAAAACATCCATTCATTGCGGCGCACAAGCAGTGGAAGAGTTAAAGCATTATTTTTCCTGGCAAATAACCTAAAATAAATTTATCCTAATGAGCTAGCTTAGTTGGCCAAAAACAAACAGCAACCAAAACAATCTAATAGAATAAATAAACATTGTTCTACACATGGGGATATCTACAGTAAATGTCTGTTTTTTGCATGGTAGTCATAGTCACAGTTTTCCCCATTTTATACACACACGCATACAGAACTGTGGCCTTTCTGAAAACCTAATACTTATTTGTCAACCACATGAGTCCTCTAAGCACATTTTCACTTGTCTCACTCAAATATCATTCTCAGTAAAAGTTTTGAAAATCTCTGAACACAAACCTCATTGTGTGACCTCAACCTCAACGCACATTTAGCACAGTCTGTTCACCTTGGCCAGAAAAATGCAACACTTTGATTACCAATTAGTCTCAACTCAGTTGAAAGAACACTTCAGTCTTGTGTCAGAGTATAAAAGTGAAGGCACGTATAAGTGGAGGATGCATGTGATGATATCCACACAGATGAAGGGATGAGGCCCTCAGCTCTGACCAGGATCTACGTCTGACCTCTGATTTACAAGGATCAGAGGCAGGATGCCTAATGATCGTTTTGATTACAGTTTGTTTTTCAATTCAGTTAACATTTTAATTTGGGACAAAAACTCTCTTCATCAAACTTCCACATACGTCCATACATTTCAATATGTAACATGGAGCCATGAAGTCAATACATGCATGAACACTTTTGGGTTTTTTGAGTATTACAAAACTGAGCCACAGCTTCTGTTAATGTGTTTCAACGTTTAGAAAAAACTGCAATTTAACTGCCATGGGACTTGTTGATTTTAAAAAAAGAAAAGAACAGCCCCCTGCCACACAGCTTAGTGCAGTGGTCACTGTGACTGACACTTTCTTGGATGACTAAAACTAATAGTAAATCAATACATAGTGGCAGAAAAACTGCCTCTTAATCAAATTAACAGGCTGTAACCTATAACCTATACTTTATCTGGTGCCATAAACCACTAAGAGGAAAATGGTACATTTGCTGGAAATTTGCTCTCTCTCTTACAGAGCAACACCAATATAGACGCACTGAGATCTTCATAATGGCTACATGTGTCAACAGAATTGTGACAGGGGAAGGTTTTGCATGCAGCGATGCTTTCAATCCTGAAAACATGTTTGGCAGATATTTTTTTATCTACACTGCTGTAAAAATAAAGTAAAAGAAACAAGACAGAGCCTGTTGGATTTTCTGTTTACATATAACTTACAACATATTTGAATTCCTTTACTGGCCAATGTGATGAATGTTTTACTTTTGATATTATGAATCACACTTTCATCAAGCCAAATTAATGAAGACAATTCTTATCAAATGTTCTCCCCGTGTTTGTGTGGGTTCTCTCCGGGCACTTTGGCTTCCTCCCACAGTCCAAAGACATGCAGTCAGGTTAACTGGGGACTCTAAATCGCCCGTAGGAGTGAGTGTGAGTATGAATGGTTGTTAGACTGACGACCTGTCCAGGGTGTACCCTCTTGCTCGTATGCCGGCTGGGATAGGCTCCAGCACACCCGTGACCCCTACAGGGTGACCCGTAAGCAGTTCAGAAAATGGACTGATGGAATTCCCATCAATAAGATCGCCAGGTTTTTCATCAGGGGCATGTGTGAGTTAGTATGCCCACATTCCGCCTTCTGATCATCTTACTAGGGTATTATTATTGGCTCTGTAGGACGTCAACATGTACTGGACCATCATTGTCATGGTAGCAATAGTAAATGCAGACTGTACCAGTTTTACACACAGTCTAACATGTCTAATCACTATTTTTTGTCTGAGGACCAACCAATATAATTCCTTTGAGTGACAGCCTAATTAATATGTTCACAACCTGTACCTACCACCTGAAAGCGTGACAAACAGCAGAACATGAAATGTTCATTGTTGCATATGTAATGATCACAGAGGAAGGTTGCAACCAGTAACAAGAATCAGTTTATTTACAAAAGACTAAACTATTTCTGGCTGTTCTGCCTTCAATGATCATACAGTGTGACTGCATCATATAAATTAATAAATGTTTTTCATTTACAATGAATGAATATAATGAGCATGATTTCTCAATATTATTCATGCTGTATAAAGGTATAAATATCATCTTTATTTTTAGTTTTAGTTGCTGGTCCCACATAAGCAGAGGTCCTAATAATCACTACAGCACATTTTGTAAGAAGGTGCTGAACTCTGACCTTTTATTGGGAAAGGGTTTGCATGTAAGTGTGTATGTGTGTGTGTGTGTGTGTGTGTGTGTGTGTTTGGTAATATATCTGTGCATGTCTATGTGTGTCTCTTATAAGTGTGGGCTCTGTTATTTGTGAAGTTACTGTAGAATCGTCAGAGCAAATAAAAATTAATAACTTTCCTCACTGAGCTCAACATCACAGAGAATCGGCATGAGCTGCCATTTTCACTCCCACACAAAAACACACACACGCACACAAACCTTAATCATCCGCAGCTACATTCAAGTATGTGTGGGAGCAACTGGAAGTTCTCTTAAATCTACGAACACACACACGCTTATTCTCACCTGTGCTGTATACACACGTAATCACATATCTCTTGGCAGAGTTTGTTTCAATTAACATTTTTATTACACAGAAGGAAATGAAGGAGAAGAAAACAAGAAAGTCTGAAAAATCCTATCTTGTGTTTGTGTGTGCGTCTGTGCACACATATGCAAATGAGCTTTGTGCACATTTACATTGACTGACATAAGAAAAATAAATTCGTCATTACTGATTGAGTCAGAGAAGAGCTCTGAAACCCGGCGGAGCAAGACGAGAGAGCAGTAGAAGAAGGGGAAAAGATAAACAGGAATATAAAGATTTAAATTCATTAATTTCATTCCTGCTCTTCAGATACATGAAGTTTTGTACAAAGGAAGAGTTTGTTTTTTTCAATCAAGGTCAGACAGTATTCAAACCTCAAAACTCACCAGCCTGTCTCTGATCAGCCATTGCCACCTTTTGTACTTCTTGGCTCACACATCTTTAATCAGTACTGTGTAGCAATTACAATTTGGGTTTTCTTGGCTAAATTGGATTTGGTCACTTGATCCCTCTCCTCCTGATGGATCCTGTCAAACAGTTTTATTAGTTTTAGTTAAATTTCATTTCTGTTGTATTTTAGTTTCAGTTTTTGTAGCCAGGATGAAAAGTTATCAAGGACCAGTGTGATGTGCTCTCCTCATAAAGAACACATTCCTAAACCTAATTAACATATAGACATTTGTTTCAGACTGGCAAATCTAATAATGCCGTGACTCTGGCTTGACTTCCTGTTTCTAGATTTTATTTTGAAGACTCTGAAGACCTTACATTTGTCTAGTTAACAATCAGTTACTCAGTTTCACCTGTTTTCCAACCTTTAAAAGCAGGTCTTAGCTGAACTCCTGTTGCCAGATTGTCTGCTCTGCTACTCTGGAAGACTCTTCAGTCTGAAAACCTTATTGGATCTCCTGGTAACTCTGAACCTGATTCTCCTGATCTGCCTTCTGCCTCTGACTCCTATAAATATTAAGTCTGATTCTTGGCTTAACCCTGGTGTGAGAATCTGACTTCTGGATTCTGGACCCAGGCTCTGTCTCTTAACTCTCGATTTATTATTGATTTTGTTAGGTTTCTCTGTCCTTTATTGTGGAGTTTGGATTATAGATTGCTAGGACAACTGTTTTGGACAACAAAACACGTTTTAAAACACGTGACAATACATTTTAATCGGCCTTGCTGCTCAGCAAGATCTTGTCACACAGAATAGTAGCATGAAGTTCATGCAGTACCCAGCTTTAGAGTAGGCATTAGGTTTTTGGACACACCTATGACCAAGGCCACTCTTGTGTGGTTACTCCATTGGCTTGTGAAAATGGGGGACATTCAGAGCATTGGAAATGCTTTTACACTTTTGCCTTGATCAAACAATAACAATGACAATGAGTTTTATGTATTTCATGGCTTAGTTTAATTCGGTGAATTTTCATTCTGTGTCAAGGACATCCGCTACATAAAGAATATATATAAGTCTATAATAATATAATAAAATAGCTTTTTAATAAATTTAATACATTTCTAAAAAAAAACTTTTTGCTTTGATATTATGGGTTATTGATGACGGACCAAAAATGTCAGTTTCATCCATTCATAATGCAAACATCTGCAACACAAAAGAAGTGTAAGTGTGAGGGGACTGAGTGGCCACAAATGAAAATGGGTGTTAATTTTACATGCATTTCTTCTTCTGTGTGAGGTTCCATAAGTGGTGTCGTGGCTTCTTCGTAGACCCATCACCTCTGCTGAGCCTGTTCTTGATTCCATTAAGGATTCCGTGGCCCAGGTCTATATGGCTATTAACCCCTTACAAGCAATGCCACTGAGGCTGTAATTCCTAATGAGCAGTTATTGAATGCAATCAAAAAAAAGAAAAAAAATCTTAAGCAGGGAAAAGGGGAGCGAGGCAAAATGCAATGAAAGGAGAAAAAAAATCAGTAAAAAAGAAATGCGAGGAAAAAAGGTGAAGCAGTAGATGGATTAATATGACTAACACAGTCATGAGACTTCAAAAGACTTGACAAGACCTTAATTACAGAATCAAACTTTTATTTTACATCATCTACAGCAGTGGTAGCTCTGCAGCAGCTGCTGTGGCTGACCTATCTGTATTAAGCAGTACTATAGCTTATCACACCAGATGGTGGTCCACGCCTGTGATCATTCATTTCCATTTGCGGCAAATTTATGTCACTTTAGACAGTCAGTGGGATTTTGGCTCCCACTGACTCCCTAATCCACTGCAAAGAATGAGAAGAGTGAATGAGAAAAGTGAAATGGAGAATTGACATGTTAGTGTTGATAAAATCATCACATGAAAACTATTGTTTTAGATCTGTGACGGTTAGCCAACTCGTAATTCTCTTTTAATTGAGTCATTGAGAAAGCTGCTCCCTGCTGTCTCGAAACATTGGGATAGAAATACAATAATCTCTTCAGTGTCACACGTTGACATGGCATGACTCCTGAGGAGCAACAAGGACAGCACATAGAAAGGCAGATGAAAAGAGAGAAAGTGAGTATGGAGGTTAAGTAAGATGGAGGGATGCAGTGACAGAAGGGAAGAGAGACGTGGGTTAGGGTTGTCAGATTTGATTAGCACCAGCGGCAGACAGAATGATTGATGGACACTTTAGGGAGGCGTCTGAGGTTGATGGTTGTGGAAAAGTCTCCGTTAACACAGATGTACCCAGCTCAGAGGAAAAAAATGTATGTGAGTGAAGGTGTTAGATGTGCTGATGCATTGTGTGTGTGTACATTACACAGTGTCACACTTTCAGTCTAACCTCATGATGGAGAGGGTAGGGCTTGACCCCCATGCGTTCCCACATCAATCATAGCCTCATTCCTTCTGCCAGCCTGAGAGCTAAGCTATGACCTCTGACCCCACCCCATCATGCACCACATGCAGGGCCAACAGGAGCAAACTTGCCCTCCACATTCGGAGGTCACGTACAACATTTAACTGTGAAAGAGATTTACTACATCCACAGCTTGACATAGCTGAATAATGTAGGGTGCACTTTAAATAAACGGGCGATACAGATTATTTCATGATCTCTGTACCTCTTCCTGTGGAATGAAAGACTAAATTTTAAGACAATTAGGGACAGTTAAACAACAATATTGTTCAGGTTGAAGAAGTACAAGGCTGAAGTACTGCTGAACTCCAAGTTTAGCAACACTTGACAGTTTATTAAATAATTGTCCAATCATACCTTGGTTATAATCCGTTTCATCTCAAGCAACATGGTAAGATCAAGGACTGCATCAAGATTACCCAGTCTTTCATTAATCTTCTCATTCACTATATATAGTGGCTGAATCCTTAAAGTCAATGGATGAAAACTGGGTTTTACCCTAGACAGATCACCACCAGTCTATCGCATCACAACCAGTCACACTCACATTCACACCTATTTATGTCTATTATAAATAAAATATTTTATAATATCTCCTCTCTTCCTGCTTCACACAGATAACCATGTCTTGTCATTTATTTTTGTCTTTTTCTTCTTCCCCTCTACTTGGTTCAGTCCTCTCTTCTATGGCATGCTCCTGTAGACACCCCTCAATGAACTCGCCTGCCTGTCTCTAATCGGCTGTTGCCAGATAGTTTGTTTGCTTCCCCTGCAGCATCTCATCCTAGAGTTCTTCTCTAGACCACACAGCTGAGATTCGACCCCTGTTTCCCCATAACTACTGTAACCTGAAACACATTTGCATAAACAGCCACTGATTCCTCATATTTAGTATGTTCTTTTGGAAAAGTACAGTGGGATGTCTGCATCTAACATTGCAGAAATGTCGGCTTTCCTCCGTCATGTGTAGCCCTACTCACTCCCTCAGAGGATCCAAGCAAGGTTCAGCTCTCCTACAATGGCTACCCATGGTCTTTTTCTTTTTCAGGACCAAAAATATTCTGAGCAAAACTAAAAAATATTTTGAATGCCACATGTTGCAGTAAATAGTTTCCTACTACTATCGACCTAACTCATGCAGAAACTGCATATGTAAGACAAAGGTATGTCACAATATTTACAAAAAAAGAGTCAGATGGAAACAGATCAGCCAACCAGTCAGTGTTTTTATCTAGTTACAGTTAGCCTAATAAGCTAGCCTGTTGAAGTTGCTAAATCTGACAATGATAATTGTCTTTTAGTCTTTTTAGATATAAGATGTCAGACTAAATGTAATTACTATTCCTATCACTCTAATCTAAACTCTATATGTACTGCCCTACAACACAAAGCCTGACAGTAACTAAAGGGGACAAGGCTTAGTGAACTGTCAAATATCTCTCTCTATCTCTCTCTCAATTACTCTCCCCTGCTGTTTCTCAATTCCCACATATTCTTCCGTCCCCAAAATGCTCCCCTCAGAGGAACTTCTTCCCTTCATCTCAGTAACTTCCTCTCCCTCTGTCTATGATATGTCATCTGCGAGGTGAAACTTCTCCTTTGCTCATGTTACTTTACACTTTTTAGCTCCTCTCCTCTCCCTTCGTCTCTTTGGTCCTTTATTCCACTTCTCACCTCTCTGGTCCCTTTCCTCTCAGCTCTATCACAGCCTTACCTTTACACCCAACAGGGTTTTGATATGTTTCTATCACTTTTTTCTCGTTGCTACTTTTCTTTGTTTTTACTCTTTTTCTTCTTTGCAATGTCCTTGGTTTGATGCCCCAAAATCCAGGTTTGGGGAAGAGTGAGCTGAGCAAGTGAGATGCAGAGAAACAATAACAGGATGCATCTGCCAAAGAAAAACTTCTCACACTTCCATTACATTACTCTGGACTGTGTCTATGTGAGTGATAACACAGTGTGTTTGTGTCTCTGCATGTGTGCAAGTGTGTTTGCTTGGAATTATAGTTGCCCTTGAGATAGAAGTCAACCTTTGAAGCTGCAAACTGCTTCCATAAGCACCTCTAAAGTGGCTAAGAAAACTGTTCAGTAAACTATTTCCACAGTACTGACTGAGTGGAAACCTAGATAAAATGTTTGTGTGCTTTATAAGCTAAGATGGCATCTGTAGCTCTGGGTGCAATCAACTTTAGCTAGTACTGCTGGATCAATGAAGCTCCACATTCAATCCAAAGCTAATCCACTCAAAGAAATAGAAGTCTCGTAGTTCCCATATTTCTTATATTTGTGATATTTCGAGTTTTGCTGCATTCATGTAGAAGTTTTTATTTGGAAAGGTGTTCTGTAAAATTGCTGAAATGTTCAATAAATAGCACATTGTGTCTAGCAATATTGCACCAAGACTCTAATTTGCACTATAACTGCATCTGCAGAGAGACTCAAAGTAGCACAACAATCAGCTATACAATCCAAAAATCCAGCAGCAACTTGAGGAAATCAATGGTCCCTTTTACTTTTTTTGTCCATGACAATAACCACTGTTTTGGACTCAGCAAAAGGGACTAGCTTTCCAAGAGTTTCAAAGCATCTGCTTCTTTTTCTACGCTTAAAGGGCAGAGATCATCACACCTCTTTTCTTTGGTCACTTCTGTGCTCCAGTGACAGACGGCAGAATCGTATCTTGGGACTGCAGCTACACTGGCCTTAGACAGCCTTTCTCTGGCTGTCTCAACATACACAGAGCACTTCCAAGTGACAGGCAGGCAAAAAAAGAGATGAGATTAATCAATCACCTGAAAGTTTCTGTAAAGCTCATTTGGACTCTTCAGATATCATTCTTGTCTCCACACCCCTATAGGATATGTTGGCCACTTCTCCTTCCATGTTGTTATGCCCCTGACCATTCACCTTTTTTCCTTTGTGTAGACATGAAGGTAAAGCAGATACTGTGCTGTTGGGCGAGTAAAACAAGCGTAAAAATATCACAATCAAGAAGTAAAAAGTACAAAAAAAACTTGAAAGCACAGAATGTAGTTTTAGCCTGGCAGAGATCATACTGTTCTGTCATCATTTGAAAGTGATGTGAGTCTGCTTACATCTGACCACATGTTGGCTGACTTCAGGCACTACAGTGTAAATGCACAAGTCATACAATACTGTATTCATTCAGCACTGTCAACGAAAATGCAAAGGACTCTAAGTCAGAGCAAGTTTAAGGTCATCAAGGGTCTCAGCCAGAAATTCATTGTGAGTAATGCTCCAGATTCACCTATCGATCTTAGTTCCAATCTTCACCTGTCATGAGCTTTGTGATCAAAAGAATGTGATCATTGCCACAGTCAGTCAAAGTGGGTTTTCTGCCAGTCAACATGTCTTTCAATGTAAAAAGAATATCAACAACCCTCTAACTTTAACCCCCATGTGGGTTGTTTATCCCAACTCTCTCATACAAATCATGTAACTGTTTGTCAGGCAACAAAATGGTGGTTGGGGTTACTAAAAATGTCACATTAAAATGACTGCTCCCTTAACTTCACATGATGTTTGAATTTATCAGGTGACTGGTTACAATAACAGCAGCAGGTTGTTTTATGCTGGAATGTTCTGTGCTATGTTCACACCCATAAATAGTTGATGGCCATGTAATATTCACTGCAGACGCTAGAAGCCGTACGATGAATGCATTGGTTGTTTTTTGCTGCAGTTACAAATGACTTATTATTATTATGTTGTACAGTATTGAAAATATACAATACTTATTTAAACCTTAATATTCTCGCATAGCAATGCTGTTCCATTAACAGTAGTAATACCCTGTACTCTGTGTACTTTTCTTGTTTGTAACTCCCCCAACAAGGACATGGGGTTGGACTTTGGGAGGCACAGCACAGCACACCAAGGTAAAATAAGTTATTTACTTTGATGATGTGGTTGAGGTGTGCTGGTTTACACAAGCTCTCTTCTGCAGCTCTTCATCTAACATCTCGCTGTGGTTGTTTATGTCCTACAGTCTTTCAAACCAATCTTCTGAGCAAATAGCGCAATATATTTCTTTAATCATGGTTCATAAGAAGAGGTAAACACGCTGCATTTTCTACAGCTGCTTTACAAAACATACCTCCCACCGGTTTGCCAGTGAAATGCTTGTGAACCTGCAGCAGCAACATTAATAAATCTCTGGTAAAGCTGAAAGTGATCAATAAACAGTCGAATAAAGCTGACATCTGAAAGGCCAAACATGAATGCAGTAGTGAAACAAAACTCCAAACCACAGAGACTCAGTCCAAAGTTGCAGAAGGAATGATAGTTAAAGCAAAGAAATACTTTAAAACTGTATTTCTTTCTGGACTTTAGCACAGCTAATTCTCCGTCAACTGACTGTCATGTCATGACACCAAACAGGACTACACCAGCTATGCAATAATATGAGGACGCAGGGTGGCAACACAGTGGTTGACAGCAGGGTTTTCATGCTACTTTTGACAACTTGCCTTTGGACAAGTTGGAACACCATAGACACACCCTACTTCTGCTGACTCTTTTAGGACCATAATTTGACAGCATCTTATAAAGACCAGCATTTTAACAAGACCATTAGATGGTCAAGGTCAAGTAAAATAATCCTGGCAAGTCTAAGACGTTGTGGTACAGTAATGTGGGCCCACTACTTTGTTCCACTTCCTCGCATTGGCATTTTAGAAGTTGCCTTGTCTTTTTGGGCAATGTCACTGCAATAACCTTCATGCACGATGGCTTCTATGTCCACCAGAGAGGGAGGCTTTACATTTGCAACATTCAGATGATAGAGTATAAACATCTTTACACACAATCTGGTCCATAAGTGAACCCCGAACATCCTCCATATAAGCATAGAGGCCTGTTCTCTTATCTTGTTGCTGTTGTTGTAGTACTGCTTCCTGCACTGTGAGAGTCTGAACTTTAAGTGTGCTGAGAACAAAAGTATTTGTTCCTTTTGCTGTGGAGGTTGTATAACTGCTGATACACAGTAATGCTTCTTCATCCTCTTTATCTGCCGCTCCCTCTATCTCCGTCTTTGTGGCTCTCTCTCTGGCTCACTCTCTCTGGCTCATGGTTGGAGTTTGACCTGAGGCTTTTCTCTTTGCTGCATGCTGGGGTTCTGATTGGAAGCCAGGATAACTCAATCCCTCCCACCGTCACTTCTTGCTGAAAACAGGTGGCCTGACACTGAGAGGGTCATCCATGTGTATCTGTGATTGTATGTTTTTGTGGTTGTACAATTGTGGGAAGAAATGTGATCTGAATAAATATGGAAATCTCCCTTTTGAAAAATGAAACATGGTTGTCATGAATTTTGGAAAAACACATTGCACAAAACCACATACTGGGGTGTATGTAAATGTAAATTATGCTGCAAATAATCTCATGTTGTCCATTTGTCCTTACCTGAAGCTATTTTATGACTTTGTTTTTCATCTCTCCACCAAACAGAATTGGCAATCACACCTCTCCCAAATATCTTGCTACAACCACAATGGAGCATGCATAGGCTTAATGCATTTTAGATGAGTAATGTAAGTGTAGACAACAATGGCAGCAGGAATTATTAAGCACTGAGCTCAACATTTGATGTCTCTGCTGCTGCTAAAGTTGATTGTTTTTTTTCCTGTGTGCTTTTCTCACTTGTGTCCCTCTTTTGTCACGAAGGGCCATCCAAATGTTATGCTGGTTTGGTTTGACCCTCTTTGAAAGCCAGTGAATTCGATATGTACGAAGTAAAGTATTTTTCAGTCAATTTATGAGAGTTAAATTTAATAGTGTGTTTTTAGCAGTGCTTTTAGAGACTATTTGGAGAACTCTGTGTGTAGTGACTCCTAATGCACTTAAAGGGGAAATTGAGAACATTTTCTTTATTTGGATGTATGGACAATAAAACCTGATTTTAATGTACTTAAGGTTTGGAAATGTAAAATCTAGTTGTATCAAACACCTGAATGGTATTACTGCCAAAGCTTAGTTAGCATTAGATTAGAGACAATAATGTAAAATAATACACAGGGTTTTCTTAGAACCTGACAACTTTTCTTGTGGAAAATTTGATGCTTTTAATCTGTGACGTTTTTAAAAATAAAATCTGAGATGGAAAATCACTTATTTTGCAAACTGCTTAAAATGCTTTAACATATAAAACCTGACACATATGGTACTAAACCAGAACAGGTTTATATCTTCTTTTGTTGTAGAGTAAATAAAAGCATGACTTTGTGTCTACTTATTTCTGAACACTTCATTTAATACTGCATTTTGAACAAACCATTCTCTCACTTGCTGTCTGGTCGTTATGGTTTAACGTTCACAGAGCATTGTTGCTCTTACTGCGCTGTTACCGCTACACTGTGTGTGTGTTGATAAGACGTTACACCCTGAGGCACGACATCTGATTCTGGAGTAAGTGAAGTCTGATTTCCTGTAGATGTGATTTCCCCTTGCTTTACCTCTGCTTACTGTCAAATCTCGGGACCCAACTTTAACCCTAGCTCATCTGCTACACTTTTCATTCGACTGGAAATAACCCACACAATGCTACAGAGCTGACCAAGCTGCGTCTGTTAAAAATGTTGTCCAAATAGATAAGATAAGATAAGATAAGATAAGATAAGATAAGATAAGATAGATAAGATACGTTTATTTGTCATATGCACAATTATACCTAGTACAATGTACAATGAAATGCGCTGATGTACCTGCTTCCTTTTACACAATGAGACAAACAAGTAGAGATCAGGTCTATTAATAATGCTTACTATTTTAATCTTCAATGTCTGGATAGACAACTATTTGGGTCCAGACCCCAGATATGGGGACCCCTGATATATAATGTAAAAAGGGAACTGTGAACCAACATGAAAACATCATCTTAGAGATGAAGAACAGTTGAGGGAACATTAAGTTTTGGGGCTCTTTTGCTACCTCTGCACCTGGACTGTTTGTGGAGGGAAAAATTAATTCCCAAGTTTGTCAAGGCATCCCACAGGAAAAGTCAGGTGTCTGTCTGCAAGCTGAAGCTCAGTAGAAGCTGAATGATACAGCAGGACCTTAAACACTGAAGTAAATCTACTACACAATGGCTTTGGAAACACAAAATCTGCCTTCTGGTGTGGATCAGCCAGAGCATAGACCTCAACCCAACAGACTTGCTGAGTGACCTCTTGAGAGTTGTTCATGCCAGACATCCTATGAATATGAATATGGCTAAGGTGAAGCAGTTCTGTGAGGAAGAAGGGTTGAAAACTCCTCCTGAACTTTGTGCAGGTCCACAGCTACAGGAAGTGTTTGGATGAGGTTACTGCGGTTATTACAATTTTTTTTCTTATTTTTCGCCATCACTTTTGTATGTTTAATGGGTGTGTTCAATAAAGACATGAAAGATTGTGATTGTTTGTATTTTACCATCTTAGAAATACTATGTATTAGTATTTGTGACTTTGGTGAAGATCAAATTAAGGTTTATCACCATAGTGGGTGATGGAGTCTTACCGGACTGCATTATATTAAGAGGTGGTTCTACTGGTTTGGCCTCCCTGTTTACATTAGTGAAGGCTCCAAAACATTAGAGACATGTCTTAATATAAAGTACTCTAGTTCAAAAATAATACAGTGCACTCCAGTATGAGTAGACCAACCCTGTCTGCTAAAAAGTATGTTATTACTAAATTGCAACTGTAATTGTAGCGAACATAATCATCATGTTTTCAGGAGTGTATTTTGTGAATAAATGAAAGAATGAAACGTCACACACAGACGTTGTGTAATCTGTTACATTTTTCTCTAATACACAGCCCACAATCTTTTCCTGACCCTAACCCAGTGTGGTGAGTGCCTGAACCCAACATAAAACACGTTAATAAAGCTGAAGCTATATATCAGCGTGTTCGGATATTTTAGAGATAGAGAAAACCGGATGGTGTAGATCAGATTACTTGGCAGACAAAAATCTGTTGCCTTCTGATATTTCATTATGTGATATATGTTAAGGATCAATGTATTTGTGACTTATCATTTACATTAATTGAGAACATGTGGTCATTATGTTGACAGAAAACTTGTAATCTGATTGCAATTACATTCCTCAAAAAAAACGTAATCAGGATTGCAGTTTAGTTGTATAGGAAGTAGATTTCATGGCAGAGCTGATGTGTTGGATTACATTAAACTGTACAGGTGAACACTGTGTATATAGTGTATATACCACATATATTCACATATATGTAGCAAATAAACAAGTGACAGCTCACTATCTACCTCTTGTCACACTCTAATAGTTACCTTAGTTATCAAATAATGGTGGAAAATTATAAAGTTTCCTCTTTCTTTGTGCTCTCTGGGCCAGCAGCCATCTTCTTCTCTCCTTTGAAATGTGCTGTAGAGTATAATTTTACTTTGAGCAATCCTAAATTAAAGTTTGGCTTTCTCCGCTGCCACTCAAACATCAACTTAGCCAACAGGAGTTTTATGACACCGCAATAACGATTTCCCATTGTGTTGCCTTCATAGCTCCCATTGTCTACCTTTCCCCTTCTACATCACGAGAAAAGAAGCAAGGCAGATGAGAGGGGGAAAAAGATAGAGGGTTCATTACAGCTTAGGGGATTGCTGTCTCTCTATCTGTCTCTCTCCATCCCTTGATTTTTAAATCCCTCATGCTTGCACTCGCCCACCCCTCCTACTTGTTAGCAGGACAGGATTTGTATTATAGTGACAAGTCGATTCATGTGTGCGCGGGTGAGCGTGTATGTGTGTTAGGCTAAGACAACGAAAATGTGCACAGACTTAAAGAGTCTGTCACACGTGTGCAGGGGGAGCCATCTTCCCAAACCGGCCCTGATAGCTCTCCTCATTCAGAAAGCAATCAGGGACTCTGCGGCTTCCTCTCTTTCAATCACTCCCTCCATCACTGATGTAATTTGTCATTAGCAGAATGAAGAAACTTTTAATTGAGTCTCAACGGTTTGGGAGCAGATGACAACTCTTTCCTCGTCTCATTTGGCCTGTTATTGTTTCCTTTGCTTTTGTTTCTGTGTAAAAACTAACCTTTGATTTTCATTGTCATTGATTATCCCTCGGTGTGCGTGTGCGACAGCCAGACGCATGTGAGTCCATCCGTGCACACTTGAATTCAGAGTTGAGGGTCTGGGTGAATATCTCCCTGCCTTTCCTGTTTTGACCTCTCCAATTAATTTCACCATTAAAGTTGGATCTCAAGGTGAATTGCAGAGATTCACAGAAAGGTCAGTGCACCACATTTATGTATATTCAACAAAATTTTAATTAAGCAACAGTCATTAAAAATTCACATAGTGTGGTGGCTGCTCATGGGGGAATGAGTGTGGTGGAGAATGGCATAAAACATTTACTGTTTAAAGCCATCTGAGCAGAAGTAATTTACTGTCAACCACGGTCATGAGCAGCAGCCCAAGTACCTAGTGAAAAAATGTATGAAAATGCACTGTTTGCATGGAAACATCAAATGCTTATGACAGAAAATTGTGTTTTTAAACTTTGTACAAGTTAAGAGCTTAAACAGGAGCTGGAATTAGCCACGAATGTGACATTTAAAGATCTTTTTTTTGGTTTGTTGATGACATTAGTAATTTGTAAACATGAGCCCAGTCTCATAGTAAATGAATTGAAGCAAGTAAATTGGACAATTTTTCTGATTTAAGTGTCAATACCCTTGTCTGGATGCTAACACAGAGCAAGCTATTGTATTAGGCTATGCATAGTTAGCCTATAATTAAGATTATTCACTTGCTTGACATACTGGCAGCTTCTCTGGGTTTAATATTTTCAAGTTAATTCAACTTAAATTCTTATGAGGTTAATGAATGAAGTTCACTCAACTCATAAATAAAAAAAAAAACTTTCAAGAGACAAGCCAGCATGCACTGTTTGAGGTTATGCTCTCCAAATAGTCTTCTTTTTTTAGTAGTTTAAAGAAACCAGTCATGGTGGAAAGTTGTTGTGTGTCTTAACTTGATTACTGTGTACTGACTTTGAGAAGCCAGTTCATCATACTAGCTGCATAACTTTGGGTCAATTTGCAGAAGTGACGCTTCAATTTAATTGTTCAAATTCAGGTTTTTAAGTTAAATAAGAAGATCGAACAAGTGTTCTAAGGAAACTGATGTAAAGTTCAAACGAGAATATTTAATCAAGATAACAGTTGTGTTAGAGGAAGAAATTGCATTTGTTGACTTGACGTAAACATTTGAAGGCAGCCCATCGACTTTTATTTGTAAGTCGAAACATGAATTTATTTTTAGAGTGTTGATATTTCATTGTATGAAAAACAGTTTTCCCACAAGGTATCATATTCATGTCCCCATATTGTAAACATTGAAACAACACATTAATATCTGGCATCTCAAAAAAAATTACATTTATTCATGTAGCTGCCGTTTACAGTTTTTTAAGCCATATTCAATGAAACTGAGCTCCACTTTATCTTCATCATCACCTTCGTAGCACAGCAGGAGTCTTCTCTTGCAAATTCGTTAACACATTTCCATTGGTTTCACACATTTTTCATGCTTTTTAAAACAGTTAACACACACCCCATCCACAGAGCACAAAATGTATTGGATTTGTCAAACAAAAGGAAAACACCTATTCACTGCTCAATGACATTACATAATTAGGAACCTAATGCAACCCCAGAGGCAAAATTATTCAACAGTCAGTCTTTATCCATCTCTAAATGATGTTCCTCTGTGTTTCTGTCTG
>OMLM01016782.1:18258-33749 GCA_900302695.1 Helostoma temminkii | reverse complement strand
GTGCTGATACAATATGTAACATTTATTTGACATAGAAATTTAATTTGAATTTATTGAATTATATATATATAATTGATATAATATTATGTGTCAATCATTGTGACAAATGAGAACCTGATAAACAAGGTTGCCTCCTTTCACAGTTTTCTTTTATCAAAGAAGCCTAATGGCTCTGTTGGTATGCAGTAAGTAGCAATTTCACAATCTCATAATCTATAATGAATAATGTGTTTATTCCTTGAAAACACTAGGAAATAGTATGTATCTTATCTGACGTTGTTGTAATTCTGGCTGCATCTTCTCCATTATGGAGGAGCACATTACTTGTGATGTGATTTATATTTGCATCACCTACCGCTGCGATCAAGGCAATGCAAATGAATCGGAGGAATTGAGCTTGGCCTTTCATCAAATTCCTACCTACCATCTTCACTAGAAACAAACTTGGGATAATTGGCTCAATGTGATCAGAAGAGAATCACTGTGATCATGTATGAAGAATAGTGTTTATGTGCTGTTGTCCCCACTGTGCAGGGTCTGGTGGATTTGTTGCTGTGACTTGTTTTTTCTCTGTCCATTAGGCTGCATGTTGCTTCCATGGATGGTAGCAAATTCATTATCCTTCAACTACAGGAAATGTATTACTTCATCTCTGGCCAATTGTGAAGTGACATCTCCTGCATTCTGGCAATTTACACCCTTCCCCTCCCTTACCTTCGCATGAAAATCATACTCTTGATATCCTTTGAATCACCATTGTTATTTTGCACTGTGAATAACAGAGAGGTTTTGTTACCACTACTACACACTGAAGAAATGCTCATTCACCACCTTTCTAAGTAGCTACAAGCTACACAGAACAGACCAAGTAGCATGGGGTTGGCTTGTCTTGGGGATTGTTATTATGATTTTTTGTTTGTCTATTTGCTTCCTTTATTTTATGAAGTTCCATCACTGGCTACTTAGAATATCAATAGTTGTCCAGATGTGCTTGGCGCATTCCTTATTCTGCTCAGGTGCCAGTGAAAAAAACACAGCATTTCTTTCTCTTTCTGCCTTTTCATTCTCCTCTCCTCATCTTCCAATATGATGATTTTTAATCACCTAATATCATGGCACAATGAACAGATTGCCACGAGTCGCGAGTGGAGGCCGCGCGAGACGAAACAAAGAAAAGCAGTGGGAGCGAGGCAGCTCTGCCTCTAATTAAAAAAAGTGAATCTGATTAGTGTGTATGTGTGTTTCTATGTTCACACTGTTGTTTGAGTATGGATTCATGCTTACATATATGCACCTGTATATGTTTGTGAGCGTGAGAGACAGGAAGCAAAACCGTAACAATGTGCCCTGGAGAAAATTAACACTAAGGAAAATCTCTGTGACAATCAAACCTAAATTTACCTGATGAGTCTTTAGAGAGAGCAGAATACACACACATGGTTTGAAATAGAAGCTTGAATAGATAAGATGATTCATTTAAATTCACTAACAAACTAGTACTTGATTGTTATACAGTTCTCCCAGTCTCTGAAGGTATATGCAGACACAGTGGTGCTTTGAGCTAAAGGCGACACATGCTCACAGTGATACCTCAAACATGATGACGTTTGGCAGGTATATTTAGCAATCAGCTAATTAGCACTAAAACATTTAGCTACAGTTCAGTCTGATGGAAATGTAATTTGGTTATGAATTAAAAATTTCACCTGATGATGCAATAGAAAACATTTTAAGGGATCGTTCTCTGGGAAGTGTAAATATCAATTTTCAAGCTTTTGTCACCATCTTAGTAAAACACTGAGATACAGTGTTTTATAGTATAGTAAGTGAAGATTTTGATATTTTGGTGGCAGGACGTAAAAAGTGAATCACCAATGTCATGAAAAAATATTCTCTGGGTACCCTGAAAACTAAAATTCACATCAACCAAAAAATCCAGATTAATTGTATTAACTGGCTGAGAAGCTGGCTGAATGTTTCATTATAATCTTTATAGAGTCATGGTGCTCACAAAGCTAAAAAATGTGTACAATATACTTCCATATATTTACTGCAGTTGTTACAGAAAAGGGAGTTGGCCCCAGCTGCAGAGACTTACTGAAGCACATTTGGCCTCTTCCAGTTTATTAATATTCATTATGTGGCACATACAGCAGCCAACAAAACAAGTGTTGTAAGTAACTGACTTACTAGACAGTTGAGAACTAGCAAGCATAGAAAACTGTGCAACATACATACTTTACAGCTCCATAGATATGTGCTCCACTGAAGGAAGGAAAATACCCAGAGAATACTGATCATTTAGTTTGCTGGTCTGTGCACAGATAAGAAAATATACTGAGACTGTGACTGAATAATTAGAAGAGGCCTTTCTCATGTGAAATACCATTGTACAAACAGTTCACAACTGTGAACCGGTAATGATAGGCCCTCAGCACCATGGACAGAATCTCAACCAGTCCCTCTGTAACAGAGCAGCAGTAAACAGCACCATGGACAGCAGCCATGGAAGCAGTTGCTAACAGATATTATTGCTTAGACTCAGTGATAACAAAATAAAAACACATATCAAAACACGAAAAAACAAAAACAAATTGTTCAAAAGGCAGGCACAAATAAGATGTGATCTGAGATATGATCTGACCAGCAATGGGCACAATCGAAGATGCAGACCCACTTCTCAAGGCGACAAAAGAAAAAAGTGGTAGGGTTAACTGTGTCAGATGCAGCATGAGGATCACGTAATATCAGAACTGAGTAGTTATTCAGAAGGGCATCAAAATGATATCACAGTATAATAAGAAGTCCAGAGTAAAACATCTCAAAAACATTTTACCTGTAATCGCTCTACATTCAATTAAACTTCTTTTTCTAAGACTCTGCAAAGAAATCTAGAAGTCAAGTTAAATCGTACTATATTACATTATAGTTTGACATTTTATTCCTACAAGTTAAACCAACCAACCTGACTTGTTAACACAAAACTGTGTTGTCACTGAGTGATATTTATTACTCAACATCAGTAGCAGCCTTGCGGAACACTGACTTTGGCAGTGGAAGATAGTCTCTGACTCTGTGTGGTTTCTTAGTGCAGATGATATGACAAGAGGCTAAATGGACACTTTGAGTGCTCACTCAGAAATGGTCATTTGCTGCCTGAATATGTCATAACAGCTTAGATGACTCATTAGAGGAAGTCTTGAGCCTTACAGTACATCCATTGTTTCAACTGAACCTATTTTTGTCACCTAACAGGACCTTGGAGAAACATATCCATCTTAACTATAATGTAGTGCTAATTAAATTCCGATCAGTTCACTTTGCCTTTATTCAGTAGCTAAGGTACAATAATTCCCTGCACACAAGATAAATCATTACACTTCTGTGAAAACTGTAGCGTAATAAGAGCTGGAAAACAGTTAGCACCAGTGGCACATGCAACAATGCCAACCACCACCAACCACTGGTAATCATTTACCAGTTATTTATTATGTTGTGTCCTGGTTGGCTAATGGAATGATTATTGACTTCAATATTACTCATAACCATTTGTGACATACAGACACTGATAATGTTTAAAAGAAGAAATACTAATAAACTATTTTTTGAGTCAAATACTAACGCTGTCTGTAAAAGGCTCAACAGATTAACAGTACTGTATGTGATGCTTTCATGAATTAATACTTAATTGTAAGTAATATATCAGAACAGTTTGAAATAATGACCAGCTGCTGAGTTAAGACACCGTCCTTTGAGATACAGTAGGAGGAAAGCGGCACACATGTATCACTTGGACGTCTGGACCAAGAATAAACAAACAGAGGAAATAGGAAAGGAATTCATGGTTGTTACAGGACTGAATTGAAAAAATAAAACTGTGTTAGGATTTTAATTTTTCTACAAGAAATCTGCTGTTGTATTGAATATACTCCGTTGCAGTTAGATCATAATCAGTTTCGAGATAAAAAAAAAAAACTTAACTGATGATAGATTTACAAAAGCAATATGTGTGTTTCTCTCTGAATACTAGAGTTGATCTCACAGATACAGGTAAAACCATGCCTAATGCACCAACCCTGTTCCACACTATCACATATACAAATCTACACCAGATTGTCTGCATGTAGAAATATGGGCTTTTTTTTACATTATCACAATGTACTTTTGTAGAAAATGTTAACACCATAAGCCTCTTTATTGCATCAGATAAGCTGAAACTGTCCTCAAAGTTTGAATCTGGTAGAAAACCAATCGGTTGCTGTTCTTGTAACCAGTCGTGATGTTGATATTTTACCAACCCTAACCATGTTTATTTAGTGTCTAGTCCTAACCCAGATGTGTTTGACCCTAACTCCAACCAAATCTATTTGTTTGCACAGTCATGATCTATGTATGAATATCATCATATATATGTATATGATGAATGTCATGTGAAGGGAAGAAACCAGTAATTTTTAATAATAATGTTTTGCCATTTTTACAAACCCCAATCATGTTTATTTAGTGCCTCAACCTGACCCAGATGTGTTTGTGCCTAATCCTGCTTTGTTTGCACAGTTGTTGCTGTCTACTCGGGCTTCATAGTTGGAGGATTTGTCGGATAAAGTGAACATGGGAAATACTTAGGACAACTTCAGTATGGTTAAAACAGCTATGACCAGTATTGTTTTATAAAATAAACGTATTAAAATATAAAAACTCATTTGAAAGTGTGAAGTGGTGTTGAATCCACAGATGAACCTGCAGTTTTATGGAACTAACCTGTGAGACTGAACTTGTTGTTCAGCTGTATGACCCACAGCTTTAGTTTTTGGCAGCTATTGTTTTTAGATGTTTTTAGCAAAAAAGCTCTAAAATCCCAGTGCTACATGGTCGGCACCAAACAGCAGGCAGACACAGTTAACATAGTGGAACATTGTGCATGTAAAAAATTTCCATCTGAGTTGAGTAAACCAAGAACAAAGATAAAATAGAAAGGGTATTGGCCTAAATCATGAGACCATTTGCATGAATAGGTTGTTCCTTGCAC
This sequence comes from Helostoma temminkii, assembly GCA_900302695.1. NCBI lineage: Eukaryota > Metazoa > Chordata > Actinopteri > Anabantiformes > Helostomatidae > Helostoma > Helostoma temminkii. Next base: position 28,720 of record OMLM01016782.1, on the reverse strand, counting down.
TAACTGGTACATTTGTGAATAAGGAACTGTTTAAACCCAAGTGGCCAAATTACTTGCAATATAACTTGACTAGTTCTAATATAGATATTTTAAAATTTACAGACAATTTTCACAGTGTGACTGCAATACTGCATGTATATATATATATATATACATGCATTATTAAAATATTTGCTTCACTGATTTTGATTCAACTTGATCTGTAGCTTGCAGACCCGTTCAACCAAGAAATCACTTAAATAGAAGCCGTCTGACAAACACTATAAGATCTCAAAAAGCAACACATCACGCTGCGATCAAAAGAAATTCAAGAACAGATAAGAGTCGTTGGCATGTATTAGTCTGGCAAGGGTTCTGAAGCCATTTCTACGGCTCCAGTGAACCACAGTGAGAGCCATTATTCACTAATGGAGAAAACTTAGAACAATAGTGAAACTTCCCAGGAGTGGCCAGCCTACCACAATTACTCCGAGAGCATGACAACAACCATTCAGGTCATAAAAGAACCCAGAACATGTAAATAACTGCAGACTCGCCTGCCTCAGTTGAGGTCACTTCATGACTCAACAATAAGAAAGAAACTGGGCAAAAATGCCATCTATGGGATAGTCCCAAGGTGAAAGCCACTGCTGACCAAAGAGTACACAAAGGCTCATCTCAAAAATATCTAAAATACTGTTTTTATTTTATTAGCTTAGAAATATTTATTTGCTGATATTTCTGACCTTGATCAAGATCAGATCACATTAAGTGGCCAATTTATGCACAAAATCATGAAATAGCAAAAAGTTCACTTACTTTTTCTTGCAGCTGTATGTTATTTAAGAAGTGTTGATCATAGCCTCTTCACCCTATTTACAGTACAGGTCACAGGTATCAGTCACTGCCAGCATCAAACCTTCACTTTAAGAAGTATGCTTAAATATATGTTACTCTTTTTTTGAAGAAATATTTGTGGTCTCCAAAAAAGGTGCCCAACAATGCAGAAAACAAATTTGTTTCTATTGTGTGCTTTAAATGTAAAATTTGTCAAATTCAGCTTCAGATGTCCTTGTTGCCAGTCAAACATAACACCCATGAATGATAAATGCTTCCTAACCTGGTAACTGTGTTATTGGACTGTGTGCGAAAAACTGCAAAAATGTACAATGTGTAATTTTTTTGTGTGATATTTGCTTTATTAGTAGAGGTCTGGATTCACAGTCCCTCCGCAGCTATTATGACACTTTCACTCACTCAGGTTTAGAGGGAAAACAGGAGAGAACAGAGGAACCTTATTCAAAAAGCAGACTTTTGTCCTTTTGTGTACTTGTGAAACAACGGAGTTTGCCGATCATCATAGCAACACACATAACTTACAAATTCTTCAAAAAAAGGAGCATTCACTGAAACTAGTTTAAACACACAAAGTGACTATGTTGCCAGTTTGCAAATGGCACTTAATGAAAAGAGGTTAATGAGGTTTGTGCTGAAAACCTCTGCTCCCAGATCATTCTGCTCGCGCTTGGATTTTACAGAGACAACAATTTAACCTGGAACTGACCAATCAGGTAATGGGTGCTTTAGTCTTGTTTAGCAGGATGCTACATGTAGCATGCTATTTATAGACGATCTGTGGACACAGAGGAGAAACTCCCAGCTGCTGTTTTAAACTTCCAGGAGTTGTACAGCCTGATATGACAGAGTGCAAATGTGAATCACTGTGCAGTCACCTGTTTACATGTAGGTATGTCCGGTTAGTAACGTTATGTTATGCTAGAAACATTGTTAAAATACAACCTGGACATGTATATATATATATATATTCACATTTTAGGTTACACAACTTTGCAATGTCAAGGTAAAAACACATCTTACTTACATGTCATGTCATCCCATAATTTATATGTTCTTTCAATTTTACTGTTGTGGTTTATATGTTTATGTATTTTCTGTCTTGATATGTTTGTTGCACATATAAATGAGGACCTGACAAACTATTACAAGTTTGAATCGCTGCTTTGCTTCTTGGAGCTGTGCAGCCTGGAGAAGACTGCATGTTCTTGTGAACAGTTTCTGTGGATGAGCCAGGTCCCACACAGATTGTTGCTGTCTCTTTTTTTTAACAAAGCATTCAATTAAAGCTGACAGTTTCACTGTGGTGGCCAACAGAGCCAGAATAATGAAAACTGTCTCACAGTGTTTAGGTTGTTTAAATGCTGAACCTTAGAGTGTTGTATATTAGGCGCCCCAGCCAAAACAGGAATGACAAACAAAAACAGTCCTGTAATACAGGCCATCTTTAATGTTGGTTATGGGTAGTGTGAGGCAGTGCTTGAACCAGCAGTAGTATTAACTTATAGATATGTGCATATATATGAAGCATTCTAAATATAATTGTTGTATCCCACAACTGTATGTCACACATGAAGTATGACTTCATGACTAATGACTTTTCCTTATTTAATTGTAAAAGGTGGTTGACATGACATGTTTGCTGTGCTTTCTGGCTGAAATAACAGGTATGATTGCAGGTGGTGAGAACCTTCTGGAGCAGTTACTACTCTCAGGCTGCTAGAGGTGTCCTTCATCAAGTCTCACTGGTAGTGAGATACCTGAAATTGCATAAATAGTCTTATATAGTATAAATAATATTAGTACTACGGCAACTGTATTATGTCATTGTCATTATGCTCTCTTGAGCAAGCAACCTCTTGTCTTATCTAACTATACTCAGCAGTGAATTTAGTATATATATATATAGCCTAAAAAACCCTGCAATAAATCCTCCTTGATGATAATCATGAAGATGATCATGTTAGGTTTAGGTTTAGACTCTTCAGCTGTTTTACCTGTATCATACAGTATAACATTAAATTGATAATCATCAGCAATTTGGTGGAACTAATAAACTACCAAGCGAGAAAAGATGATAAATACATTAACAAGCACGATTAAATTAACTGGTATTGATAATACTACACACAGTTTTAAAAATAACCCTCACAGTCCTCTTGTATGTGTGCTGGTCGTGACAGGAATAATCAATCAATACAAACTAACACGAAAGAAAAGTACTGGTGGACTGGTGTCCAACAGCTGGTCTCCTCTGTGAGGTCACTGTCAAGGTGCAGTTTATTCACCAAACAGCAGTACTCTCAGGGCTGTGTCTGTTAGCCATGCTGCTACATTGTCTTCATATGTGTATGGAAAGATTATAGACAACATCAGTAATTTCAGGTCCAAAAGGACAAAACGCTACATTAAACAAAACCCCAAAGATTGTATAGCATCTGGGATGGTAAAGAAGTTGTTGTGTTTTGGTTAACATTAGCTTTTAACCATCATGCTAATGTAAAAACAAATGGAACATAACATTACTAACCTGACGTACCGACATGTAGGCAGGTGACTGCACAGTGATTCACATTTGGCTTCATGTCAGGCTGTTCTGGAAGTTCAAAACAGCAGCTGGGAGTTTCTCCTCTGTGTCCACAGATCATTGAGAAATAGCACGCTACATGTAGCATCAAGCTTAAAGAGCATATATCTCCATAATTATTAATAGTGACATGATTTAAACATTTCTTCTTATATGATTTTTTTGTAAAGGAAACAAAAAGTTAGCCTGAAGACTCACAATTCATATTAAATTCATATTCACATCCAGTCACAAACATTGCTGAATCTAAGCTGTTTGAAGAAATGCCTTCATTTTCTCCAAGGGCCACCACAGACATCAAGAGTTACATGATGCTGAAGGGTAAAGGGTTTTTCAGACCAGTCTACCGCCCTTGATTCTCTGTAGCATTTTTGTTTTGTCACTCACACATCACATACAAACACACACAGTGGGAAAAAAACCTTCCACCCACATGTTTGAGCAGGAGTGTGATACTTATGCATATATGTACTTCCACATTTTATTCTGCACACATTTTACGACATTTCAACATGAACATAAAAGCTCGAGGATAACTACTGTAGGCTCCTGAGAAGGAAAGAAACAAATGGCTAAAAGCAAATGTGATAGAGGCAACAGACTAAAAGAGCTCAGTAGTAAAGTAATGGTGGTTTTATGCAGTAGCCATTTCAGTCTCCTGTCACATTATGTTTCAGGATGTTAAAAAGACTGATAGTCACCACTGATATACCAAATTGGTATTATCATTCATCAAGACTGCACTTGACTTAATGCATCGCTGTTTGACCCTGTGTTAAAGTGTAACAGTGAGCTGTGATCAGTAAAATAAATTCATGCTCAGGCACAGCCTAAAGCAAGATATATGGAGGCAAATGTCTGTTATTTCCAGACCAAATCACAGGCATTATAGAGAATCTACAGGCACGGCTAACCAGCAGAACTGTTTCCAGTGAGCCACAATGGTGTCTGAAAGTCTATTTAAATAACATTCTTGCATTATAAATTCCATCATTTCATTAATGATGGAGTTGGTGGTGACTGCCTCAAGCACTGCTGTAGATTTCTATTACTCCAGCTGGGATGAAATCAGGTGAAAATTATATTTAGGGTGCTCAGTTTGCATCTGAGCCATGCTCCTCAGATTAGTCTGTGCAAATCAGACACAGTGGGTGATGGCAACGACAGCTTTTACTAAGTGTATTACATGTAATTACGTTGCGTTTGGTTTTGCACTTAATGGTTTTATGTGTTTTTAGTAGTCCAGAGTGCACAGGGGAAGATGGTGCAGAAGAAGAGGGTGGCTGGACATTAACAGGAAAATGGCAGGAAACCAGCTGGGAAGAGCAATGGCACTTATGACCGCTCTGCACCTACACAGCCCCATGTGCAGCAACGCTGTGATGCACTGTTTTGCAACAAACCTGCAATGGATGCCACAAAAGATGACAGTCATACTGTTTACACACATGTGCAGTGACACATAGGGAGCTGTTCATAAACCCACATGTGTTTATGAACCCATGTGTGTAAAACATTCTGTAGAGTAATACCCATAATAATGTCTTTACCTGTATTTTGCACTTTCAGTATTGCGGTATTTTAATATTGAATAGTTTGTGGCTCTACACTATAACACCATCATAACATGTTACCGCACTGTATGCAGATTGACTCCAGGCTAGACAAACACTCGTGTCGCTCACCTCTTCTCTCTCTTTCTCCTTCCCTATTCACTTTTTTATTCCAAGCACCTCTGTTTCTGGCACACAGTCCATCCTTCACTTGACTGGATTACCTGCCAGCACCAGCTGCCAAATGTGTACAAGCTTTTAACACTGTGACTCAATTGGCTGGTTTCCATGCCTTTTAAACACACAAACACTTGGGCATCAAACACACATACACACACACACACACACACACAAATGCTATCCTCGACAGCTGTGTGGAGATTTGTGTAAAATCAACATCATTGCTTCCTGCCTCACATTATCTGTACCTTGTTTTACTTTTAGATATAGAACAAAAGCAAACTGGCACTATGTTGCAACTTTTCTATACATAAAATCTAAAGGTATATATCACAATTTATTGAAAATTACATGGCCCATTTATTATTATTAGTCATGGTAGTAAGCAGTAATAGTCATATAAGTTCTGATTGATTCACCTTCGTATAGAAGTTAAGACTGTCTTCCTGTTAGTGTTTCATCTCATTTGTGCCTTTTTCTTGAGATGTTGTATATGTATATCATCTGTATTATGCATATATTAGTCCATATGCTTCTAGTTTAATCCAACTAGCTGTCTGTACTGTTACTGGGTAAACATGACCAAAGGTGTACTTTACGCTTCAAGTCTATTTTTGCTCGTTCTACATGTGTGAAAATGCTCTGCTGAAAGCACTGAGTCAAAGTATTTCTACAGAAAAATGAAGAAATAAATCAAATCAAACACAGCTGAAACAATCTAGCTTCTGTTATATCAATGCTACAACTACGCCTACACCCTTAGAAGCTGGGGTTGTAACAATGGTTCCAGAGTATGATTTGTCCATTGCTGCCATGTGAATGCACTATTTATCCCTCTTCCCTGGTTAAATAGCTTTAAGTGCTTAGTGGTGAATGAATAGAGGGAAAGACGTTAGCAACAACCCAACTGATTGTTTCATAGCAGTTAAGCTCAAATAAACTTGGCCACACCTAAGCACAAACCTGTTGGGATGTTTTCTTTATGGGTGTATGCTTCTATATGTATGCTGTAGGCTTCATCCTGCTGTCTCTGTGTGCAGGTGTGTGTGACCCCCAGAAACTAAATCCATGTAATGTTTATATTGCAAAGAGTCACAGAGTGACAGATCACAGGCAATATAATTTAGTGCTACTAATCCAAGTCCACACATGCAACAATGTATTATGTTGTTTGGATAGTTTTAATAGGATAGGGTTACATGTTACGTTTGCTTGGCAGTCAATAATAAACTTGTCCATGCTCGCACTGTAGGGCTAATACGTTAATTACATTAAGACATGTTGCACCACCCTTGTTTAAATCTAGGCTCCCCCTAGGTGGTGGGTCCCCAGTTTGGGAACCAGTGGGTTACAATAAGTAACCAACATTAACATGACAATGGTGGAAAATTAAAATGTGATATTGCTGAACAGCATCAGATTTTCTCCCTGTCCATGACAATTATTAATAGTGGAGAATAATAAATGTTGAATGGAAAATCCTTTCTAATTAATGCAAGAAATGGTTCGTGATTCATTTGTAAATTACATTTGCAGTTACCACAGATGTGTGATTTCAATCAAGATGGTGAATGAATGAACAATAAAAATAAAAAATGGAGTCTTGGTTCTGTTATTAATGTACTTTTATTTAAAACTGTTGTTGTTATATTTCATATTAGTCTGATCAGCTGCAGTGTCCAGTTACTAACACGTTGTCAAAAAAGATGTGAGCCTGTCTGGTAATAGTCTCTTCAAAGTGGAGGACGGGACTGACCTCCATGTCGAGTGACAATAATATGACTAAGAGCAGCTGTAAATGCAGTTTTTTTTTCACTTGTACTGTATCATGTTAATGTTTACAAGGACAAAACCAAAGTGAGTACTAACACAAACATCCAGATGACTCTTAGTTAAAGCTGTATGACAGAACTCATGTATATGTGTCTATTGCACAAGATTCAGTTGAGTAAGTTGCTATTGCAGAGATGCATATTATTTTATCTGCATTGTCATGCTGATGTTAACATTTTGTACACTGGTATTTTAAAATTGCCATACCTTCCAGGCTGTCAGCATTATTTTTCAGGTGAACATCAGACCAAAAGGGAGAAATGTGTGGCCTGATATTACTGATGGTAGACATAGTGCTGTAATGAGTACAGAGGTCAGCATTTTCTATTTCTGTGACTCCACACACACACACACACACACACACACAAACAAACAATGCACCCACACATCCACTCACACACAGACTAAATGACAAGCACTTCTTTTCCTGGGGCTCCCTTTGAAACCAGAGTTTTGTTCCACTTTATTTTCTGCCACTTTCGATATTATGTTACCATCAGCATCTGTAGATTTTTTCCCCCATTCAAGCTCTGACAGACAGTATACCTAGGGAGACTGCCTGGCAGAGTGGAGCAATAAGGAAGACGATGGACATGTCTCTGTTACACGACATGGACTAGTTGTGTTGTTAGGTGGACAGGACACATTGAAAAAAAGGAACTGTGGGAGAAAATGGGACGGGGGCTAGTAGACCGGATGCAGACATCAGTAATGTAAGTAGAAGGATCACATCTCTCTTGCTTGGGTGCACACAGGGATGTTCCTGAATCCAAATGCCACATTTAACAATACAGCAATAATACATTCAAAATAAACACTGTATCCTTTGTACTAGTTTTTTATCTGTTATGTTGATGTTTTGATAGTATTAAGTATAAAATCTGAATTGAAAACAACCTAACTTTCATTTAATTAAATAACATCAAATTATTTGGAATAATTTAGTTATCATCAAATAGTTGAATTATTGAAGCACATACTTGGACATGGCAGGAAGCAAATGGATGAATAAGGAAACTGGGTGAAATGACCAAGTCCGGAGCGGATATGGTATGGATATGACAACCTGGTGTGCATTGCAACCTACTAGAATGAAAACATATTTAATCTGAGTTCATCAAATATTTGTGCCAAAGATGGATGGATGAATATAAATAGCAGAAAAATTACTGTACTGTAGGCCTGCGCATAGCAAAAGAATATTGATTGTATGGTATGTGATTGACTTTTCATATTAAAGCCCATATTATGCTAAATCCACCTTTTGTATAATTTTTGTATTCATATGAATCTCTAGTGTATGTAGACACACACCATGTACGATAGAAGAGCTTTCACATGTCGTGGCTATTGGATTAACTTCCAGATTAAAGAGGGACTGATTACTATTGACTGTCTGTGACCTAAACCTGGGTCTAGTTCAAGTTTGAAACTGTAAGTGATACAATTTTCAAGTTGTGTGTCTTGTTTTTTACTGAGTTAGCTTCTCTCATACTCAATCAGGTAGTTACACAGCAGAACATTCAGGATATCCTGTAGACATGGTGTAAAACATTTAAAGCTGTTTTTTTTATCTGTATAAAATTTCATTGTTATGTTATGTACGATCAGCATGGCATAGTTATGTAACATTGTTATAACCTAGTGGCAGCCCAGCTGTATGTTTATCCTGCTGCTGTGTCTGTGCTCTCTGTGAGCAAAGGGGAAAGGGAAAAGTTGTTGTATCTCAGATGATGTATCTCAGAAACAGCATTACATTTCAGCCAAGACAGGCACAAGGATCTGCACAGTTTTTTAGAATGAAAATTAACAGATATATTCTGGGGACTTAAGGAACCAGTTTTTTATTTCCCAAAGGGGTGTGATATAGGCTATTTAACTATCTTTGGCGCATCTTATTTTCAAACAACTACTTGCTTTAAATACCCAAAGTCCTGATTAAGAACTAAAAGTTGGTCTTGATTTATTGACATATGAACATTTAAACTGGGAAATAGTGAAACTGCAAGTTTAACTGTGATTTTACTAGAGAGGGTTTGACTCCATTATGAAGGTTTTTGGAGCTAAACTACAAAGACACCCAGTCCTGTCTGTTCAGAGTGAAACCTTTTAACTCATACAATCTTTAGCAGCAGTCTTGTTTTGAACCTTCTCCTCCACCAACTTGCAGAAAGCAAACACTAACAACAGCATGTTTGTGCTGTCATCAGTTTGAATATGGCTTTAGTGCTACTCAGTAGAAGTAGTTGTAGAGAACCTCCAATAATGTGGACTAGGTAAACTCAAAATAGAACTCTAACCTCATATCAGCCTCCTCCAGCTGACAGTAGTACTCAAGTGCTTCCTCTGCAACCTTCTGTTGGCCTCCTTCAGTCAAAAGTAGGAAATTATATGCCTCTAAAAATTATATTCCTCTCATATTTTACGTTTTTCCTTTTCATAAAACATACATTTAAATTACTCCCCCACTGAAAAAAATGTAGTTTTTCAAGGTAACACAGCCAAAAATCTAACATGCAGGTTGTTAATTACTACAAATTAATGGTCAGATTCTCCTCTGTGTTGTAATCCATCATGCTGCCTGCAACCAAAAAGGAAATGTCTCATCTCATCTCATCTTCTTCCGCTTATCCGGGGCCGGGTCGCGGGGGAAGCAGCTTAAGTAGAGATGCCCAGACTTCCCTCTCCCTAGACACCTCCTCCAGCTCTTCCGGGGGAACACCGAGGCGTTCCCAGGCCAGCCGAGAGACATAGTCCCTCCAACGTGTCCTGGGTCTTCCCCGGGGCCTCCGCCCGGTGGGACATGTCCGGAAAACCCAAAAAGGAAATGTAAGGCATGTAATGTTGCATATAGGACATATTACTGATAAAGTTTTGCATATTAAATAGATATTGTAATTGTTTGCACATATTGCACCCCCCTACTAGCAGGTTCCTGCCCTAACTGCTAGCAGGCTCAGTATGTTGTTATCCTGCAATATCATGTGTTTTTCCATGAAAATGACCTGGTTAGGTTTAGGTTAGACATAAAAATTGGTTGACTAGGTTGAGAGAATGCTTGTGCTTTGGGTTAAAATAAAGTTACAGTTGGACTAATGGTTTGAAATGGGAAAATAAGTTGTAGCGCTTTTGTTTTTTTTTCTCAATTGTTTCAGATGTATGTGTTCTTGTCTAATATCTAAAATACCTATTGGTCTAGAGAACCTTAACTATGGATGTGATAACATCTGATAATGATGATTCAGTTGGTAACGCTCAAGTCAGATGAAGTATACGTATGAAGTGATAAATGAAAATTTGGCAGACTGATCCCTGTTCTTCCTGTCCATGTGTCGAGCAAGACAATGAGCAACTGTCACACATTGTGTGTGTGTGTGTGTGAATAAATGTGATTTGTCCACTAATGTAATAAAGTGTTGCATAAATGCCTTGCATAAATTTCCAATATCTCTGCTGTTGAGAGGACTGGTGGAAG
>OMLM01016782.1:0-18238 GCA_900302695.1 Helostoma temminkii | reverse complement strand
ATGGAAGTGTGTGTCTGTGTGTGTGTGTGTGTGGGTGTGTGTGTGTGTGTGTGTGTGTGTGTGTGAATAAATGTGATTTGTCCACTAATGTAATAAAGTGTTGCATAAATGCCTTGCATAAATTTCCAATATCTCTGCTGTTGAGAGGACTGGTGGAAGTGAGTGTGGTGTTTTCATTCCCTTGTAGCCCAGTGTAACAAGGAACATGTCATGCTACATGTGTCTAAACTCTGTGAGGGCTCAGTCCTCAAATCCAGAGGGTGCTCATTTGGATTTAGCCACCCCCAACCACTGGCTTCTGAAAAAGCTGCATGAACAGCAGCCGCAGCAGCAATACTACAGCTTTCAGGTAGAGCAATGAGGCAGCAGGTACAAAGGCAAACGAGTGAGCAGCTCAATGGCTTAATTACACCACCATAACCAAAATGAAGCAGAAAAGCTTCTTAATTAGCTCAATCTTGAATTAATTTCACTTACTTTTATTTTCACACATAATCTGCTTTGTACTTGTACAATTGCATAAAATACAAAGAAACACAAATCTGTGAACACATTTTACTTTTGCTTTCTTTGTTTTTTAGCATTGTCCTTGAATGGGACAGGCAGCGAAGAGATGGCAAAATAAAAGCAATTTAGCAAAAACGAAGAAGAAAAAAACAAAGAATAATGCACACAGACCAATGTGAGAATTCCTCATCTGTTTGATTCGCCTCCCCCTCAGAACAGCGCAAAGCAACACCTTATTTCTTAAATAACATCTTGTTTGCTACTGATAAAGCAAATCATATTCTGCCTCCCAACAAATGTGGTTCCCAAATCTCATAAACCTCTCCTAACCTTTCATAAATCAGTTTTTCCTTCTTTTATCCTTTGGTTCTTTGCTTTGTGACCCCCTCCCCCCCTTTTGGATCTTCAGCGCTGCTTTATTGTCATGATAAGTCGTGCCTGGCAGGATTTTTTTTCAAGCACAATGCACTTTTGTTATGAAGGTAGAGGGATTAGTGCATGAGATTAGCTGATATCATCTATAACCAGAAAGAGCATATAAGGGTGTGCAACACAAGGCACTTTGCTTGTTTCCCAATAGCAGGCTTAAAGTTTTTAGAAACACTTTTCCTCAGCATCTCCTTGTATTACAGTTGACATTTTTGCATTTGAATAATGAGACAGAGTAGAGTCCATCTACATTTCAAAAACAAACTAAAAAAATGCGTGGGTAGAGCTCAGAATCTAGACAAACACAGTTAAATCCAATCTACTGCACATTCTGATTTGTGCAAGATAAGGGCTTTTGGTTATGGTGGTGCTGAGTAGGATTCAGACCCTCCAGAATCATGTCACATTCACAGAGTTCAATACGAGCCAGCAGCTTTAAATGTGCTTGTGCAGTGGAGTTATGGGGTTCTTCCCATCAATATCACAATCTGTTGCAGTTTGACGAACAAGAGGTTGATAGAGGAAGAAAAAAAAGCAGAGACTTCAGGGTAAAATGAATCAGAATATGTGTGTGTGTTTGCTCTCTGGGCCTTCTTGTTCATCTTATTATTTTCTCTTTGTTTTGTCTGACAAAAACAGCTTGATTCCCTTTGTTATAGTTACCTCCCTCGACATGAGTAGCAAGAATAAATATCCATTTGATTTTTTTTCTCTCCCTCCAGCTTGTGGTCATCAGGATGTCTGCTTTGCCAATATCTCCTGGCAAAGACAGCACCAGAGCTTATATAAATAATGACAAAAGGGCTTTTAGAGGCTAACAGAGCCTTAAATTCACTGCCCAATAATGGGAATAGTAAAAAGGTCCTTGATAAAATAGCAGAGTAGAAAAAAATGCTTTGAAACTCTGTTCCCCTCTCTTGGTAGATCAAACAAGTTTCTTTTTTATCTTCTCTTTCTAGCGCAAAGAAAGACCTTGACTTACCTGAGTGAATGGATTAGGCGAGAGGAGTTTTAAAATATGCACCAACTCTGAGTTAGGGCTATTTCATAGCTGCATACACACTTTCTCACACACACATATACCAGCTGTCTCCATGCCATTACCATGTTCCCCCATCCTACATCCTATCCCTCTGGACATTAGAGATTGTTTTCCCTTTCTACATCTCCCTCATACACAACCCCTACTACCCAGCCCACTATCAGCCCCTCCATCCCTTCTGTGTGTCCTCTCACTCTAATTATTTAACAGACATGGGAGGCAATCTGCTTTCCCTTCTTGCTGCTCAAGTGTCCATTAGAGGAAATGGGTTTTATGTTCCTAATGAACTGATCAAGTTAAATTAGTTGAAAACTCTTGCTTTGCTCATATATGTGTTTGGGATGTTGGTTGGAGCAATCAGGCACCACAGTAGTTCCCTCAAAGTCCCAATAAGCAAGTGTTGGCACTTGGATATCTCTACAGTTGCTGTAGTAAATGCCTGTTGTCAGCATTGCTAAGTCCTTCTATTGTAAGTGACTTTGGGCTTGTTTTTTCTTGTAAAGTCACTTGTGAATATTGCCAGCCGTGGGTTGCAGATTTTGGGGCTTTTTTCTATAGTATAGTTTGGGATTGCTCCCCAGCGCCTGTCTCACTCCACTAAACCTGTTTAGTTTGTCCTGTTGCAGGATCCAACCACTACACCGTTTCAACTCCACTTCCTCATTCTAATCGATCCAATGCAATCCAATACAACAGATCTGTAAAGTGTCATTGTGGGCGGGGAGTACTGGAGTAAGTAGGGAGGTCAAACGTAGTGGAATTAACACATTTCTGACAGTTTGAACTTAAAAACTGAAAAACTATAATTTTGTAAATGTAGAATTCATGGCAAAGCTGCTGTACTGGACTGCATTAGATTGTACAGGTGGTCATTATGTTATGCCTGATTGGTGCATATGATATTTTTAAAGGAGACTTCTCAAAAAGGTGGATCTAAAATGTAGACCAGGGGCGTTTCTCAATTTGCATACTTCTCTGTACTTGCATTCTTGTGGACTTGTGAAATGTCATCAGCCAAAGCAGTAGTACAGTTCCAATACAAAGTACAGCTCTAGGCCAGTACAAATCAAAGACCCAGATGTGTTCTTACTTTGCCGATTTTATCGAGGATGCTCTGGGAGCAGACTTCTGTGGACTGTGGCCAAATATCCCATCATGCATTCACCACTTAGCAACAATGAATGCACATAAATGTTTCTACTACAGTCGTTGTATCGTTGCTGAAAGTTGAATTATTTTTTTATTTTTCAAATATATGGTAGATAGATCAAAATAAGCACCTACCCTACTAGTAAATTCACATTCTGATTTAAGGATCTGCTAATAATGGCCCTCTCTTGCGGATTTTTTTGACAACAAACAGATGTGAGGGTTTTATCATATACAACATATAAACGGTAGAGCAGAGCAGAGCTGAGTCTTAAACATGGACGCTGCTGCCTAACTTCTGCATTTAGTGTCCTGCGTCCTCCTGACCTCGAGAGTTTGTTCTTCCCAAGTCTGAACTTTCAAATATGGGAGTTCATACTTTGCATAATCTGTATTGAGAAGTGCCTCCAGACAAAGGAGGGAGAGTATTAATGGAGGTGAGCTTGATGGACTGATGGGTTGATTAGACTGGTTGTGTGCGTGGTCTTAAAGTAAGGAAGTGTAGCAGGGGTATGGCTGCGGAAGTGTGGCCAGGTGGATCTGAGAGTGAATGAACAGGAAAGGGCAGGAAATTAAATCTAAATGCAACAAAAGCATCAATCGTGAAAGGAATCTAAAAAGTAACCAATGCTGTTAGAATAAATGTTGTGGAGTAAAAGTCACATGGAATATTGTAGTAAAGTGCAAGTAAGGTAGTTAAGTATCTCAAAATTAATGAATACATACCAACGTTAGCACAGGTAGGAAACTTTCTAAACACTGGTTAAAGGTGCTCTTGTGTTAGTTGCTGTATACATATAGCTGCGTTGTATTGTTTTTGCTTGCCACCAAAATTTCACATTATGTCAGGATATGGTGTTTGCAGCATATTTTCTCACGTTCAGATTTGATTAGAATGTTGTTAATTTGAGTAGTATTGACTGATATGCATGGCATAGTACTGCGTTTTGTTTGTGCTTAGCATTCACATTATAACTGACACTTTCTTTTCCAACACTGCGTTAAAGTCTCTGCCATATTGAGCTGTAGTTGTGTGGTTTCTGCAATGAAAAAACAGCAGTTATCCAACTTAAAAGTTAGACCGACTTGAATATTTTGAATTGGTTCTAATTACTAAGTTGGATAAACTTAAGTTTAACTGACTTAACTCAATTAAGCTGTGGGGTTTTTCAGTGTGGAGCAGAATTCCAAAGTTCATAGTTCAGTAACAGGTGTGGGCACACAATGACAATGGCAGAGATGTCCTTCGTCTGAATACAAATTAGTGAATAATCTAAATATTTTTTAAGCTGTTATTTTAATTTTTAAAAGTTAGATATTGGAGCATTAAGGGAACATCATTCAAACTCCTATGAGAATAGCTACAAGTCCAGCCTTGGACCAGAGCTTATCACAAAAATATATCTGGGTGGTTTGTATCACATGATTAAATAGAGTGATAGAAGGATTTTTTATTATTATTATTATTAAACCATTCACTTTTAGTAACTATCTAACAAACACCATTTTCAATAAACTCTAGCAAGCTAAAGGTCATGGCTCAACAGAATAGGTAGGTCCCTGAGTGAGGTGAGGAATAAAGGTTCTTTCAGGCATGCCTGTAATAACAGCAGAGGTTTTAGAAAACACAAATTACAACTAGGAAGTTAGAAAAAAAGAGCACAGCTAAGGTTTATGGCTATAAATGAAATCAAGTGACAATGAGGTAAGGACATGCACTGCTGTGCTGGAAAATTTAAGGGAACTGTAGTTTTTTCTGAACTCCTAAATTGAAATGACACGGTTTCTTATAGCATCAGCTTTAGTGCAATGTGGACAGTTAATCCAGGTAACCTCTTTTGAAAGAAATACTTAATGAGAGATTGCACTGAGTTAAAGAAAGCGGTGGAACAGACACTAGCCAGGATGTGACTTCACAACATCTGTTCTCCAAGGACAGCCAAAAATACCAAATGGGTGATGTGTTGTCATCATGGGGATTTAACATTTAACATTTAAATAATATCTATGTACAACATGCCATCCAGCCACATACAGAATCATTGGTAAACTCCAGATTTAGTGCACATGAATCCATGGGTGGTGATTAATAGAGAATGTTTGAATTGCAGTCATAGGAGAAGATAGATAGCCATGCATAGTGACAAGGAATGGGAGGAAGGGTGAGATATGATGGGAGGAGGAGAACAAAATTGAGGGAGGGAAAGGCAGAAATGAGGAGGAGGTGGAGAAGAGGAAGAGAGGAAAAATAGTCCTGTCCCCAGGTTTGGGTTAGAAACACTTATAACTCAGGACCATAGATTATGACAGTCCAATCTTCTGGGCTGCTGCCTGAAAAATAACCACAAGCACCCAGCTGCCACACACACAAACAAACACACGCATGAAGAGTAAGATGGGGATAAAGTGGAATGTAGAGAAATGAATGGCAAGACGATACAGAAAAAGTAGGAAGCAATGGAAATGAAAGAAGGATATGGATGTATGCAGAAAGGGCTAAAGTGAAAAGAAAGCAGAACTGTGAGCGCGATTGATGAGAGCTTAAAGAGCAGAAGAAGTGTGAGGACGCTTTGTTGAAGTAACAAAGGGAAAAATAATGATACGAAAGAATAAAAGAGACAGAGTGGAGAACAAACTCAAAAAGGAGGATTACATGCTGTTAAAGACCCAGTCCTGCTCTGTGGTACAGCACCACCTTTCACTTAAACATTTTCATATATTTAATTGTATGTTTTATGTATGGCACATTTTGCAGGTCTGACGTGGACACAAGGGTGGTATAAACAGCTCTACCAAGAAGACACCACAAGATCAGACAAACTAGATCCTAAAAGTCTGTAAGTGAGCAGTTACTGACAAATAAAACTATACTGTAGCTCTTAAATGAACTGTGTAAGTGACTTCAAAGAAATGAAATCCATTTTAAAACACTTGGTAATTAGTATGACACTGAGGGGGCAGTTTATCTATAAAGGCATCTAAAAAGACATTTTCCCTTTGTTCATACATATGTAAGGAACTGCAGTGATCTGTAAAATATCCTGTAAGTATATGTGTTAATGTCCTCGTTGTCAGGGTTGGGCACACTGATTGTTCACAAAAAAATTTCTGCTTTTTTGTCAAATGTGCCTCGACAGTACAGTATATTTTTGACACAATCAAAAATCACACCCCAATCATGATACAATGTGATTCAACATAATTTGATTTAACCCAGTGCAATGCAGTGTAATGTGATGTTTGATTGGACGATGCAAAGTTTAATGAGTTTGATTATTTTCTAATCAAATAACATTTTGAGCTTTTCACAGACTGGCTTTTATTCCTGGCTTGTTTTCTGTCTGTTTATATTTTACAGTGCAGTACACATTTACTGACTTACAAAATGTATTAAATAGCAATATGAAAAACTATGTGGTCAACAGTTCTTAATCAGCAATCAGCAAGAAACATAATATCTATACAAAATTAAAAATAAGTGAACCACCACAAGTGAAAAGGTTGTTCATACTTGCCTACAAAAGGAAAACATGTAAGCTAGTGGAGCTAGTTAGAAGCTGTGTTTGGAAAAAATTGCCAAACTTTTCTGGCCACTCCTTCAAAAACTGCCTTTTTATATTACTTATATATATTTACTCGGCTTATTTTTCTGTAATAATAATATACAAAATATATATATATAAAAATCAAGAAGCTGGCAGCACTGTAATAGAATAGAATATAGCTAGGTACAATGTGCAATTCAAAGAAAACTGAACTTAATATTTCCTCAAAATGTTGATATCAGCCTTCTGCTGATTTATTGCTCCAAATACTGAAGGCCAGATTTAAGTTGATGTGGTTGATTTATTAACATGATATGAACATAATTTGAACTGGGACATTCAGGAGATATGTTACTAGAGATACAGTGCACTCTGACTTTTCATTAGTGTATTATTACCTAATGAACATTTGTACACACAGTTGTGTTGTGTTGAAGTCTGGTTCCCCACTAATTTCATATACAAGTTATGTCCAGAAAGGTCCTAAAGGTTGTCTTCTGTCTTTCCAATGACTCTGTTGTGTGATATCCGAGAGTTGGGTCTTGGATAGCAATGGCTATCTGTGCTAGTCTGTGCTGCACTCTAAGTTGTGGGTATGCATGATGCATGCCGTTGGAAATGAGAAATGGCTGGACGGTGTCAGTGTTAAGGTTCATAGATAACCCAGAATATATAGTGCAAAAAGAGAGAAACACCTCCATTACCTCATCTGACTGAGAGATATCCTCAGAATCAAACTATCACTGTGATTTTCTCAAATTTGCTCCACAAGAACATCAAGAATGTAGAAATACTCTAAAGTGCTGGTCTCTGGATTGGGGCCATCCTCTCTTGTTAAACAGTTTCTTGCTACTGTTTCTTGCTGACATCTTGAAACTCAGCGATTGTTAGACCTTCTTCTATGTTCTGTGGTGCTTTCTTTCTACTGTGACACGAGCTTCATATGCCTGTAATTTACTTCTTTGAGCCATGTGAGAATCAAGCAGGTAGCAGTAGTAGTAAATTTTGCAGTAAGTAGATGTCTTTTCTGGTCTTTAGGCTGGTTCCATCAGATGGGTCATCACATTTCGCCATTGTCTCCTTTAGGTGCAGAGAAACAGCAAAAAGCTTCATAAACACATGACAATCTGTGTGTTTTTTTGTGAACTACCCCACAGCCCCTAAAAAATTATCAAAAAATTCATCCAACTCTAAAACAGGACACAAATGGTTAAAAATGGTTTGGGTGTCATGGTTTATGTCTTTGTTTTGGGTTTCCTTCTTTCTGTTTCTCCAGCTTCTGTCTCTTTCCCTGCTCTCACCTGCCACGCCCATGTGCTGCCCTGCTCCCAGCCCTGACCCACACACACACACACACAAAATTATCCTCAGCTGCAGTCACTTTGGTTAATCAAGGACTCTGAATGTTGTGCTAGTCCTGTTATGTGCCAGCTGTTGTGTTTACCTTGAAGGTTAAGTCTGTTTAGTTCTCACTGTTGTTTCAGTTTATTGTGTTCTTGTTCTCTTCTTGTTTTCCGAGTGCTTGTTGTACTCACCTGATTCAAAAACAAATTTTTTTAAGTTTTATATTCTTCACATTCCTGTCTTTTATCCATGTCCTGTTGTTCCATTGTTACTTCTGTTTTATGTTAGCACCTCTTGGTTCTCATTGCGCTTTGCTTATTTCTGCACCTGAATTATATAACAAAACAAAACAAACAAAACAAAACATCAAATTTTTGTAAATTAAAACAGAACATTAATAGGTGAGGAAGACTATAGGAGGCAACATCAAACACTGTAGCTCAGGACATATGTTAACACCAGCTGAGGGAATATGTGATAGCACACAACATATTCAACTTTGTGATATTACAATGTATTACTCACTATCAAATTGCTCCTAAAACACTGATGAATAAATGCCATATACGGTCGATCATATGCCGCCTGTTCTGCCATGGTTCTTGGCTGCCTACTTACTGATACTACTACTACTTCTAGAACTAAAACACTCTTAAGCATTATTGGAAAATTCAGTAAAATAATACAATTTTACTTGTATACCACCATATCAACACAAAATCTAAACAAAAATCAAATCATGGTGCTTAACACAGGAAGGTCAAGACTTAACAGAATTGCAAAAAAAGACAACTAATCAGCATTAAGCAAGCACTAGGCAACAGTAGAGAGGAAAAACTCCCCTTAGTGTGAGAAACCACTAAAACGACCAGGCTCTACTGGACAACAATACAAACTTTGCAATAATCTGTAACTAAGCCATTATTCTAAAGTTAAGACAAATGAGTTTGAAGTTTGGATTTAAAAAACTTTATATAGTCAGACTGTCTGATCTCAGCATGGAGCTAAGGCTCTACAGCCAGCTGATATCCTTTTAGCTCTGGGGTCAGACAGGAGTCCTGCTTTCTAAGAGTGGAGAGCACGAGATTAAGTATAAGGTTTAATGAGATCCAACAAGTGTGAAGAAGCATTTCGATTTAAGACATTAAGCCATACCACAACTTTTCCCTAACCTTAACCAGTAACTTTATCCACATTATGTTAATAAAAAACATTTAAAAAACATGTAATTATGTTTCCCAAAAACACATATTTGCAATTTCAATTTTGTTGTGTCAATGAATACAGCATGATAGTTAGAAAGCTTGAGAGGGATGGATTTGTTAGCTATGGACAGCTTAGCTAGCTGCTTCCTCCTGCTTCTAGCAGTTTTGCTAATCCAATTTCTCCAGTCTAGAGCTTCACAGTTAGTTAACAGACAAGGTAACAAGCAAGAACTTCCCCAGTAATTTCCCCAAATGTTACATTTCACGTGAGCATTATACAGAAGAAACATCATAATTTGAACAGATCAAGGCCTTCCAAATCCTCATATCTGACTCATATCTTCAATCCTGATGGAGACTGTGTGATAACAATCTATTTTAAGAGCCGATACAGTATAAAAGTTCATTCCTTACTTTCTACTTTGAAGACAACCTTTTACACTTTTTAGTGAAGGGCGTATACAGGACAGAGCAATATCTCGCTCAATTTTAAACTAAGGTGAATTAAGGAATGAATTTTAAGGGAGAACAATGGCAGGGAGAGGAGTGAAATTGAGATAAAGAGCAGAGAAAAGACTAAAAGTAAAGGAGAGTATGAGTTGACGAGAAGGTGGAAGGAGCACAGACGGAGGAAGGGAGGGGCAGATAAGACGGAAAGGAGAGGAATAGTTAAGAGTAATAGAGGTGAGAGGCCAGAAGATAAGAGAATGGACAGAATGTGGTAATGGAGAGATATACAGCTGCAGGACTCTGAGAGGTGTGTAGAAGGTGCCAGCGGAGCTCATTACAGCTTATCTCTGTGGTAGGGGAAATAGTATGTGTGTGAGGAGGTGTGTGTCACTTGCATGCACGCTCAATTTACAATTCACCTCGTATAAAATGAGAGGAATCATGGAATTAAATGACGTGTGTATGTGCTGTTAGGACTACTTCCAAACTATGTGGAGTGAATGCATATTCCAGCATGCACTTAGCAGCAAAGTTATGTGCACACTCAATTTCAATTCCAGCATGGCGTTCACCGGGCGACCCCTACATCTCTCTCCTGTCTTTCTTTTACAGCCCGCTCTACCTCTCTGCACTTTGCCATCAATCTCTGACCCTCCCCCTCATTCAGCTGCTCTCGCTCCATCTTGCCGTCCCTCCATCTCAGCCCTCATCAATCTACCGTTTCGCTGTAGACCACACTTGCGACGCTGAACTTCTCCACTCTTCCTCTCGCCCTAACTACCCCTTTTCTCGCCCTCGTTCGTTGTCCCCTGCCCCGAGTTGCTCCCTCCATCAATCATGCATCCAACTCACGCACTGCCAGTCTGAAACCTTTCTGTCCCCTCCGCCCACCCACTCAACACATTAATCTCTATCAGCTGTCTACTCTCAGTAAGCTAGACAAGAGGCAGGCTACTCCCTTTGCTCTCTGTCTTTGTCCTGACTGTTTTCTGTCTCCCCTCTCTTTCTGTCTTTTCCCTTTCCAGCTTCCAAGTTGACTCCATAATTCAACACCTGCTCTACCTATGTAATGGTGCACATTTGACTGAACCACCTACCCATTCTCCCTCTAATTGCACATCCCTTTATTTAACATATATATTAACATATTCCCTTCTTTCAATTCCTGTCACACTCTGACTATGGTATTGATTTTTAAGGCGTGAATTCCTGCTTTACATATATCTGTCATTTTAAATTGTTCTTTATAAAACTGAAACAAGCATGTTTCTCTACTTTATAGACTATTTATAAATATAATATAAACATAAAATCTGTGACTATCCACACTTCCCAATATATAAGTTGCCTCACGGGACTAAATGGTAAAACTGAATTTTTTAAATATAGTAGAAAAATGTTACAAAATTTCTATGTGGAGAGACGATGTTGATGTTATTTGCGTCTAAACGTTTTTGAGCAAGAGCACTATTATTATTCTTGTAATTTGATAATGACCATTACCTGAATCGCTGTGCAAAGTGTGACAGAGCATAGCAGATGGTAGAGGCAAACCTGGGCAGAGCAGATTGGATTGATTTGGAGTCTCAAGGAGTCTCTGAGCTGTAAAACAATTAATACATAGTGACCACACCGTGTTACTGCAACTTCTGCGTTGCCCATATGACGCACATTGGCCCAAAATGCATTTTCCCACATGAAATCACAGCAAAAGGAGCAGCTATAAAATTGTGAATACTTTTTTGGACTCTCTTTACCATTAGAGTTTGATCCATTTGGTCCAGTATCGTCTGGAAAATCTAGAGGAGCCACAGAGTTATTTTTATTTTATCCTCGCATTTGTGTGCAGGGTATAGAGAGGCTGCAGTTACTGCGTTACTAGTGTGCATACTCAAAGGGACAAAAGATGCACAAGGATCATCCAGGTAGCTTTTAAGAATGGAATACAAAAGAATGAGGATATTTTGGGGGTATGCATAACTCACAAAATTTTGTCATTTTACAATAAATTTTCTAATTGCTTAAATTTTTAGTTGACTTAATAATTATTCAACTTACCGAACCACAGATTTTTTTCTTGACCCAAAATGATCATGTGAATATAATTCTGGAGTACACTACATCCATGATGAAATACACAAAAGTAAAAAACATAACAGCTCAATTTGAAAACGTGACATTGACAATATAAATAAAGTAATACAGCACTATCTTACTATAGTTCTATGATTGTCTTCACCTATGGCCTCTCCTTTCCTTGTTGAACATTTGTCTGTTGTACTTTCTCTATATTATGTTGTGAATTATACTGTCAACACAAATCTTTTCAGATCTATGACTCCACGATCTCGTTCACTCAGTCACACACAATCACTAATACCAAAGTCCAACTGTGGCACAATAATTTTGTTCATTCTACTACTCGATGCACATTTGAAATGTGTCACAAGGTGCCTTTTGGTTAACAGTGCTTCCAATATGTCCATTGCCAGTGGCGGATTCAGTAGCATTTAATACAGATCATTAGGGAGGTCCCTATAGCACTTTTTTCCTGACTGAGTACTTGAGTACTCAGTGAGGTTTTTGCTGATACCAAGTACTGATATGAGTACACAACAGGAGAGTATTAATCACATCCAGAAATCTACATAAAACTTAAAAGGGAAAAAAGGCATCACACTGCCACCCCATTTCTATTAATGGATGCTGTCCATGCAGGAGTAGGCTAAGACAGAATCTTTAATATCTCTAAATATTTTGCGCCCAATTCCCAACACATCAGCAACACTTCTCTGCACCAGCAGGCCCTCATTAACAGCCAGCTGAAGAGTGTGAGTGACACAGGGCAGGCTACACAGCCTAGCATCATCCTTTATCATGTTTCTGGTGTTGTCTCAGGGTACTACGTGAAGAAAATGGAAATCTGAAAACTCAAGTGTTATGCTAACATTTATCTTAAAGCCTCACCTACCTGCTCACCCAGCACAAGATTAGCATTCTGCCATAAGTGGTATCAGGTGCAGAATCAGAGTTTACAAGTACATGAGGGCAGTATCGGACCCAATAATATAGTGCTTCTGTATTTATTTAATAATATCATTACAAAACAGAAAGCTATATTAAGTTGAGGGAAGATGTTGTAATATGCACAACGCCAGAATTGTCAAATAAAAGCTAATACTCACATGATTGTGTGATAAATACAGCATGCACTAGCATCAGCAGACAATTAGCTTAGCTAAGCACAAACGATGGAAACGAGAAACCATTTGGCTGGCTCTGATTAAACGTTTTTAAGGTCTCATACCCCTTTTGGCAGTTGAAAAAACAGGCATCCCCAGAATGTGTTTTAAAATTTTCATGCTGAAATGCACTGACTTAAATTTAGTGCTCAGAGGCTGTCTCTATTTTGCTGACGTACCTTTACATCCAACATACATCTCACAGTTAACACTTTCCGTACTGTGCTCTGCTCCCACAGATTTTTGCTGTTTGCAGACTGATCCCACCATAGAGAGAAAAAATAATGGTGGGCACTGAGCACTGTGCTTAAAGTTAAAGTTAAAAAATGACCCCAAAAATAGACATTAACATTGTTATGCAACTCAGAAATCAGAATATTATACCTCATCCGGGGTTGCATCCCTCCAGCTGCCATGTTTCAGCAGGACACAGCTGAAATAGCACCAAAAAAAACATATTGCATTTACACCAATAATGTGACTTTAAACGTATACGTAAATAAGGAAAATATATTTAACTACAGTCATTAAAAACAAAAACACAGAGTAAGCTTCAATTATATTTAATTATATTGTTTTGACAATTCCAATTAGGATACCAATTTTCATGTGTGTGGGAGGAAACTGAAGCGCTCAGAGAAAATTCACGCAAACACGAGGAAGACATGAAGCCTCCACACAGAAGGAACCAGGCTTAACCCTGAACCTTCCATGAGGCCACAGTGTCAAACACTGAGCCACCGTGCTACCCTGAAAACATCGCTGGATGTTTTCAATTCAATTCAATTCAATTCAACTTTATTTATATAGCGCCAAATCACAACAAAAGTCATCTCAAGGCACTTTACAATGTAAGGTTTAAGACCTTACAATACAACTAAATGATAAGGAAAACCCAACAAATCCCCCTTTGAGCAAGCAGTAGGCAACAGTGGAGAGGAAAAACTCCCTTTTTAAGAAAGGAAGAAACCTCCAGCAGAACCAGGCTCAAGGTGGGCAGCCATCTGCCTCAGCCGGTTGGGGTGAGTGGAAAGAAAGAGAAAAAGAGAAAAGAACAGCAGATCACACAACCAATAACAACAACAAGCAACAGGTAGGCAGGCAGGCAGGCAGGTTGGATGGGCAGCAGCTGAAGACCCGGAATACCTCGTCCACATAAGTTAGTCCTTCGAAGATGATGGCATGTTTTTTGTGTAGTCTAGGAGTTCAGGTGACGATCAGTTGTTTGGATAAAACTCCTTTGGCTCCTCTGCCAACTTCGGGGGAGCTGATTTAGTGCGGAAGACTTTCTTTTTAATCCACGATTTCATTTTCTCGTCTGCTGGCTTCTTTGCCTTTTGAATCTGCAGAACTGCGTTATCAAGCAGTGTCTTCAATGCATGCACTTCCTGAATCCTCTTGTTCTCCCATTCTATGAACTTTGTTTGGGCTGCTTTCAGGCGCTCACTTACCTTGTGAAATTGCATTTCCATCTGTTTAAGCTCCGTACATTTATTCTGGTACATTTTCTCATAATGTCCATACTTTGCCTTCAGGCCCAGAACTTCATGTTGCAAAGCCGATACAGTCTTTTCATTTGTCTGTAGGTTCATGGTTTCATTATTCAAGTAGCGTCTTCTAAGAGTCGCGATTTTGCTTCTGCACATCTTAGGCTGACCGACAGCAGATATACATTCCCGTAGATCCTCTGTGAACCTTTGCTTATATGTCTCCAGTTCTTTGACCTTAGCTTCCAGTTTCTTAACATGGGGTCCAGAAGCACTCACTCTGTATCTGAGATGTGTGTTAACTTCAGCTAGTTTAGCGTTCGATCTCTTGATTATATTTAATTCCTTTACAGTGGCTTCCAGACTGGATTCTTGCTCTGCCTTTCCTTTCTCTAGACGTGTGTATTTGGCCGTCAGCTCGTCCAAATTAAAAAGCAGAATCGCATTGGAGACCTTTTCTCTAGACAAGTCGTCTTGAAGGTCTTTCCGTTCTTTCTTCAAAACAGCTGTCTCCTTATATGTTTTGTCAAGGACAGCGCTGTTTTCTGCGAGAGTGACCTTTAATTTAGTCACAGTTTTTGACAGGTCCTGCCAGTCCGCCAGTTTTTTTATTATCTTGGGCTTCTTAATTTTTTTCTTTCTGCGCAAGTATGCAGATTTCCATTCATTTAAATCATTAACTTGTATGGTCAGTTGTCCGATGATTTGCTTCTTATCTTCCAGCTCTACTTCCAGTTGCTTTACCTTCTTTGTGTTGTCCTTACTCATCCGACTCAACTTTTGCTTCAGTGCTGCCACCTGACGTGCATGTTTTTTAGCCTCTTCCTTCATGGCCAAGTCTGCTTCTTGATTCTGCAATGCCAGCTTCTTGTCAAAGGCTGCTTGCATACGTGATATCTCGTCATCTTTCTCTTGTGTCGGTGTTGTAATTAATTGTTGGTGACTTCCCTGAGTATCACTTAACATTTGTTTAAATAATGACATCTGTTCTGTGTACAGTTTTTCATTCTGCTCTGTGTTCTGAAAGGTATTTTTTAACTTGACTATCCGTGTTATCTGCTCATGGAGAGTTTTAAGCTGGACTTTTAGTGCCTGCTCATTCTTCTTGGAAGATTCTAACTCTTCATGGAGCTCTAAGATTTTAATCTCAAGACAAGAGATTCTTTTGGTCTTAGCCAAATTACAGCATTCCCTGCTGCGTTTCTTCTCCAGTTTATGGATCCTCTGCTTGAGGTATTTGATTGTTTGTTCTTGGTCTAGATTTGTACTTTCCATTGCTGCTAAACACTTGTAGCATTAGCACATAACCATCCCTGACTGACTGAAAAAAATCTCAAACATGAATGTCAACTGAAATTCAGCAAGGTTATAACTTTCAAACAGGAAGTGACATCACAGAACTTCTAAGTCACTTTGTAACAGGAAGTGACATCACGGAGCTGTTAACTGCAGGAAGGCTGTGACTTCAGGTGAGGAAGTGACATCACAGAGTTCCTTTTATATCAGAAATCAAATAAATAAGGTATGTGTGCTGGTGCATTGTATGTGTAATGTAATTCACCAATAACTGAGGTATTTGTGCGTAAAAATTTTACTATTTTTGACTTCTTAAGATTGAAGACTTTAGTTTTCATTCATTTATAATTAGTTCTAAAAAACAACAGACTATGGGGTCACTTCTCTCCATTGCTGCAAAAACACTGTATCTACATAAGTAGAACAATCTTCTGTTATTTCTGTTAAAATCTTGTCTGACCTATTTGACACGTAAATTGGATTATGTAGTACTGATGTAGCAAGACTATCTAACTTATTTCAAAGAAATGTACCTCAATTTGACTTAATAAGTGAACTTTATCTTAATTTGGGGGAAAATCTAAGTCAATATTGCACTATTAAATGTTCCACATTTGTTGTTTAATGCCACAAATAACGTCCAAATAATTTTATCATATATTATCTGTGCTTAAAACAAATTAATTTTACCTAATTAAAAGTAAGAAAATTATATGCAAAACTGATACTGTCCTATTTGCACATGTCCACAAACATGCTGCCTGACTTTCTCTGTGCAGATACCTTGACTTCTGAGCTTCTCTATTTTCAGTAAGGAAGCATTGTGTAGATGTGTTTGTGTTTTAGTATGGTTTACACTTAAAATGTGTTTTGATAGAGTAGGAATTAGTTACAAGGCTCTGGTTGCGGCTATCAGCTGTGTGTGTTTTGTTTAAAATCTAGCTAGCATCAGTTAACGCTAATGTTACCATTAATGTTAGCTATTAGCTTAGTTAAATGTCTGACAACACAAGCAAAACCACTGTCTGACAGTGACATTCCATGGTGGGTTAATGTCAACCTTAATTACACCAAGAAAACAGAAAAAATTAACAAAAGAATCAGATCTGAATCGCTTCTGACCACACAAACCCTTTGTAGCTGCAATGGGGAATTAAGCTAGCGTTTATCAATGAAGTAGCCTTATCTTGACTTGTTAGTATCAATGCTAATGTTAGAAATTAAGCTAGCGCTAGCTAGCTAACTCAGTAACATTACTAAAGTTTGCCTTTTGAAAATCCTAAACATCGTGTCCCAGGACAATTTGAGTTAAGCTACTGAGCAAATAAGATACCAAGATAAGAGGTGATCTGTGTGTCAGTGAGTGCGTTTAACAGTTACAGAAACTGGACACTGTCCAGACACAGTATTTTAAGCAGAGACCAAACAACATGGTGCTCTGCGAGCTCCGCATATTAAAAATCATAACAGCAATTCTACCACCATGCACATGTGACACCGTAGTATTTTTCGACGCATGCTCCCTGTCTGCTAGTGGGAGTGTGCTCACCTGTGTATGTGTGCTCGTGTCTATTTGTGTGTGTGTGGGTGTGCGAGCATCGGAGGGGAACTCCTCCATGTGCAATGGCAAGCGAACGTGTGCAGAAATGGTGTCGTGTTAATAGATAAGTAACATCAGGTTATGTAGCTTGTTTAATAAAAGAACAAGGTATTTACGTATTGTATAGTAAAGGTAAACTTAAATGACTTCTGATGTGATCTAGCGCTATACAGAAAATACAATTACCTAAAATTAACTTGACCTTTTGGGGGGGTGATCCTAGTATAATGGTAGGGGAAAGGCTGTTAATTATATTGCACAATATCCATTTAACTTGAATTGAAGTTTTGTTACTCTATTGTTTATTTAGCTGTTGAATAGCTAAATGTAGATCACTTCACATTCTTTTAACTTGAAGCTCTTGCTTTAATTATGTTGTGGACAGACTTTTTATTAGTCTCTAAAAGACTGTTTACCAGATAAGACTGACATGTTTTTGTTTGGGGAATAATGCCCTGCAGTGCATGCTTTGTCATATTGTTTGTTTAAAGAAAAGATGATTGAATCAAATATTAAAATATAATTATTTTTTGTAAAAACTGCAAAATAAAGATCTTAAATAATCCATAGATTAATCCAATAATTGAAAAAATAATCGATAGATTAATCAACAACAAAATAATGGTTAGGTGCAGCCCTAAACTGTAGTGAAATCTAATGATGTTACCCAGGGATGGAAACATACTCTTGTATTATGTGTTTGCACAAGGGAAAACCAAAAGGCATTCACTGACAAGCCTGTTATATTAGAGGCTTTAATCTCGGTCCAATTATTTTAACTAATCATGATCCAGAAAACAATTGGACAGTGCATTCATTTCAGAACAAATTTTATTGTATTTTAGCCTGGTTCTGGGAGGTTGGTGAAAAAAGTTTATAATAATAATGTGGTTTTATGTCTGCTAGCACTGCCTGTGTACATACAACCTAAGAGGAAGAAGG
>OMLM01016778.1:80604-117871 GCA_900302695.1 Helostoma temminkii | reverse complement strand
TGATACCCAACACCGTGCAGGCTGACTGGCATTTGACAGAGAACACCAGGATTGGTAGATTCACCACTGGCGCCCTGTGCTCTTCACGGATGGGAGCAGGTTCACACTGAGCACATGACAGATGTGACAGAGTCTGGAGACACCGTGGAGAACGTTCTGCTGCCTGCAACATCCTCCAGCATGACCGGTTTGGCAGTGGGTCAGTGATGGTCTGGGGAGGCACTTCCTTGGAGGGCAACACAGACCTCTATATGCTAGCCAGAGGTGCTCTGACTGCCATTAGGTACTGGGACTGACATCCTCAGACCCATTGTAGGACCATATGCTGGTGCAGTGGGTCCTGGGTTCCTTCTGATGCATGACAATGCTAGGCCTCATGTGGCTGGAGTGTGTCAGTAGTTCCTGCATGATGCAGGCATTGATGCTATGGACTGACCTGCCCGTTCCCCAGACCTGAATCCAATCGAGCACCTCTGGGACATCATATGGGGGTCACACTTACTACTGAGCCTCACTCTGAATTGTCTTGAGGAATTTTCACAGAATTTAATTCAGCCTGTGATATGACTTTTCCACTTTTATTTTGAATATGATTCTGAATCCAAACCTCCATGGTATAATGATTTTGATTCCCATTGATCATCCATCCATCCAATTTCTATACTGCTTAATCCCTGCTGGGGTTATGGGTGTACTGGAGCCTATCCCAGCTGTCATACGGGCGAGAGGCGGGGTACACCCTGGATAGATCGCCAGTCTATTGCAGGGCCACATATAGACACTAGGATGTGTTGTTTAATGTTTTACCTCTGCTTGGCCATATTCATGCATTTAATATAACCATGTCACTTGTGTGAGTGTAAACAGGAATAGAATTACACAGAAATTACAGAATGAGCCTTTAATTCTTTGCCATTATGATTTTGCTATTATGCTGTTCTTGATTTCCATAATTACAGGGATACAATGAATAATAATCCCTCGAATGTACTCTACACAGACTAGTATCTACATACAGGAGGTATGTGGGATCATATCAACACTTCAGCAGGGCTGTCTTTTATGGGAAACAGAGAAAACGAGCAGTTTTTCACTCTACATGTGCAGTCAGCACATTCCAGGTCAGTCTGTCTGCTTCTCTGCAACAATCATACATATGGATGACCAAACTTGTCTGTTCTTCTTCAATACAAAGCCCCATCTCATTGTCTGCTTCAATTGCTGCCATTTTTCTCATCCTCCTTCTCTCCTTAGCCCTCGTCTGCTTCCCCTCTCACATGCAGAGACACCACTGGGTTTCTCCAGACATTTCGTTTTTCATTGTTTGTCTCTTGGTGAGGTGACACACGGCACATTGCAGAGTCTAGCCACCCTGGGGGAATACTAATAGAGCAGACTCTTCAGTCAGAGAGCCGAGGAAACAGGCACAGACAAAACAGGGTGAGACAAAGATGGGGCAGTGCAAAGAGATTGTCATCAAAAGAAATAAAATGAAGGGGACTGAGCGAGACAGAAAGAACAAAGTGTGATGAAAATCTAAATTAAAGAAAGGGAAAAATGTATAGGCAGCTGTGGGCCATAGACAGGGGAAAAATGGGCAAGTATAAGGGTCTGATAGAAGAAGTAGAAATGGACTCAGAGAGCATAAAAAAGAATACATGAAAAGACGAGGGAAGGATTGAGGAGAGGAGAAGGCCAGGAGGGAGGAGTGAACATGAAAAAGTGTTGTGTTTAGTCAAACTGAAAGGGCACGAGAGACAGAGAGGAGGAGGGACGGGGCAGAGAAGGATGAAAGAGTTTTGCTGCCCGAATGAATAATTTAAACGCAAAAACAAGGGAATCAGCAAAATAAAGTTTTACATCTCTACATCCAGCCACACACTTTACTGTCATGGTCATTCAGTACATGTATGGAGATATACTGAGGTTGTTTCAGGTCTCTCAACAGGACTATCAATCCTTCTGTTTTAAAGCTTCTATCTTTAATGTACTGCTGGTCAGTGTCCTCGTTTCTTGATCTTTCAGATTTCCAGCTCTTCTGTCTTCTACTATTTTTTATGCCACAATATGAGCAACAAGCTCTGGGAACCACATGTGACACTCTAGCAGGTCCTAACCTGACTTTCATTTAAATCTCTCAGTCTCACGGCCCCCTCCTGCTTCACACCAGTTGTCCTTTTCTTTTAGATCAGTAACTATAGCAACACTCAAAAGTAGACCAAGATAAACGATCAGCTAGGTGGGATATACGCAATGAAAGAGGGCAACTAGAAAGGTGTGGGGCTAAAAACAAAGTTGGTGAAACACGTGTTAACACGTGTAATATCGTGTATATTGTAATATAATATTGCCCTAAAAGCAAAAACACTAGATAAACTCAGCAGTGCCTGTATGTGTCAGCATAGTTAGTCTGGGACATGAGAATGTAATGCCATATTTTCAAATGAGTGGGCCTCTGTCATTGGGCATTGCTTCATTGGATTGCAGCCAATCACTTCACACATAAATATGTAGCACACTTCACTGCTTTGCCAAGTAAAGCTAAAACAACACTGAGGGCGATAAGCTGCTAAGGAAGTGGTGGTACGATGGATTTCTCTGCTGATATATTTATTTCTCATACAGTAAGTGTATCGCAAGCTGGACCAGAATGAAATCTACATTTGTTTATACTCAGCTGTATTGATGTCAGGCAGTCACTACGCACAGTAAATATCGAGTTTTGGTAGGTTTGATAGTTCACTGCTGACCCTGTCTTTCTACCGCTTCTTCTTTCCATCCATCGTGACTTCTTCCGCCTCTTTCTCATTCCTGCTGGCTTCTCATATACTTAAAATAAATCTTGTGTTACGGTGCCTCCTAAACAGGTCAGGTTTCACATGACCACAACTCCAACATACTTGCACCTGTACACACACACTATAATTATAGGAGAGTTGTTCCTCCTTTCAGTACATCTTACATCCTGCACTCTGGAAAAAACAACCAACAAACATCCTTGTCAATCATATGGCACTAAAACAAAAGCTGTAAGTATTTAAAGTCTCTTCACACTCACATTTCCTCTTTTCCTACCTTCAAAGCTGTGACTTCCCCATCATCACTCCTTCCCTTGTCCTCTCTATCTGTCTCATCCACTGTATCAAAAAGCTAATCTCCTTAAAACAGCAATCTCGTCCTTCCCTCCTCATCACTCTCCCTTTGTCTCTTCCTCTTCACAGATTACCCTCTGCCCATCAACAGACCTCTCCGTCTTCCTGCCTGTCTGCCTCCCCTCCTTCTCTCATTTCTCTTCCGTCACATCTCAACCTATTATTCTTTTCACCCCAAACAACTCTGCTGCTGTTTCCTTCCGTCTTCTCCTGATGGATGGCTATTTTTGCTGTCTGCACCCTTCTTACCTTGCACATCATATTAGCCTCATCTCAAGGTCAAGTTCATGTGAAATAGATAAATCTCCAATCCTGCAGCTAATTTAAACTATTAATAATGTATTATAGATGAAGCAGTCAGCAAATACTCACCTCTATGCTCAGTGTTGATCCTTTAACAAGTCAGATAGGATGAAAGGCAGGGCTATGTAAAGGTCAAACAAATTACCAGAAAACAAATGAGCTACTTAAAGTCCGAAGACCTGCTTCCCACACACACAAGTGACGTTTTCATTAACAGAAGAGACAAATATTCAAAGGGCAAAGATTAGAAAGAGGATACGAAGTGTATGCATTGCGAGAACACTTTAGGTAAATGTGAAGAAGAAATAGAAAAGTGGGAAATAGAACAGGAGATTGTGGAAGGATGAAGGACGAGCTGAAAGTAAAGTGTTACATGGCACAGTGAGAGAAATGGAGACAGGCGGCAGGATGGGCTACTAGTGACTGACTGATGTTCAGGGCAGGAGGAGATTAAAGCAGAGCTGCGAGGCCACCTTGGGCCAACAACACACAGAGGGACAAGTGAGAGGAGTGGGAGATAAAACAAAGCAGAAGGCAAAAGAGAATGTGAAGCAAAACATAGCAGCAGGGTGTGCTACAGTATGATTATAGTTACTAAATTGCTTTTTGATTTGTTACAACGTGGAAAGTTAAAGATTAAGAAATAGTTTGTTAACTGATGTTTGATAAACAGACTAAATCAACAGTTTTGAACATAATTGTTGCTTCCACCTTCACATTTCTCACCCTTTTAATTTTATAGTGTAAAAGAACAATTACATACTCACAAACACTAAATAGGCTATGAAAACATGTCAGCTAGAGGCCTATGTTTTTAAAGTTGTATGCAGTTTTTATTAACGTGGCATCAATTTTTTCTAAGACTGGTTATTTACAGTGAATAGTGAATATATCTATGGTCTCAAAGCTTTTTGTGTCAATTTAATGGAGAGTTATTCAGCAGCACATTATGATCAAGATTTAAAATTAGGTAGTGGACTTGGATGTAGGTACACCCTATAGAGTCTAAAATTGCCTCGGATGCTGATTTTAACTACAGATTTTATATCAATCTTTTCTTTTGCGAATGCTCAATTAAAAAAAAAAGCAGGTTAAAACCCAATTATGTATATACATGGAGGGGAAATCTGTGTTCTCCAGGGAGAACTCACAAGGGAAATCATGATTACCTAATCCCTTACACTGGTTAGGAAAGCTAGGTTTTGAGAATAACAATTAGGAAATCAGGTTTCTTGAGAAAGTAGATTGTAACCAGGTACTAAATGTATGTAAATACAATTATTGTATAGTAAAATGTAGCCATCTCTTAAACGCTCAGTCTGAAAATTTTAAAATGTCTTTTCCTACCTGAATAAATGAGCTTAGTGAAGCTGTGCAACAATTTTTAAAACTGATGGAATTTCAAGGTTGTACAATAAAAGATGCTGTTGTATGACAGCACTCTCCTTCACTAAAGGCCTTATTTACTACCACATGACAAGTTGACATTTTTAAATAGCAGTGGAGGCACAGGGGTAATTAATAACATTAAAAGTAGTCCAACTTTAATAAGTGTCATGGTAACTCATGTCAGAAAGGCCACATACAGCTCAATAAAATGTAGACATTTATTAGTGACACCTGTTTGTTCCCAGTGGCACATTGAAATAAACATACTATCCCTCAAACGTCATTGGTCTTTGTGTTTCTCAAACTAGAAAACATAAAAAGTTAAATTATGTACAACTATGTAGTTCAATAAATGAATAAAATATCAAGGCTAAGTTACGTCCACAGCTAAATTAATCGTATGATTCTTTGCCCTGTGAGAGGGACCTGTGGGCCAGCAGGAATTTTTCTTTCAGGTAAGGACAGAAAAAAGGCATGGACAAGGAAAAATGGGGAGAGGAAAGGGCACAAAACCAAGTGCAAAGTAGCGATGGAGACGTGGGAGGAAGGGTTCAAAGCAGAAAGAAAGTATAAGAGATGGAATTAGAGCACGCCACAGGAAACAGAAAGAAAGAGCAGCACAAAGAGTGAAATTGCTGCCTGGAAGAAGCAGAGAGGAGTGAAGGTACGAAGAGAAGCCTGGAGAGAAGATAGCATAATGGAAGTATGTTATCAAAGACAGAAAAAGGATACAAAGAGGGATCATATAGGTAAGATGACAATAGACTGAAAAAATATGATCTAAAAAAAAAGGTAAAAGTGGAAAAGGAAAAACGTTAAGGGGATGGATGGTAAATAGAAGAAAAGGGAACAAAAAAGGCAGGGAGATATGAGGGATGAGCTGGCTGGGTAACGAGGGGTTGGTCAATGGGCCACAACACGGCCCGTGAAAAGCCCATCTCACTCCCAGTATGACATCTTTCCACTCAGCAACTCACAGGTGGGGGGGTCTATGCAGTACGCACATACATGCACAGGCACTAACTGAGCTGAAGTAGAGTTTCGGAGCCAGTCGTCTACAATGCGGTTGAACTGAGAGATCAGTGCTCCGGATAACAACCCTCTATGAGACACCACCACACCAGCGAAAAGAGCTCAATAAGACAGTGAGGATGAGTGAGTGCACATGTCCGTGTGCTGGATGACAACATGGGTATTAAATTACTGCGCTGCAATCGCCGTGACTGAATAATAAATGTTTCTGTCTTGATTTGTCTGATATGTGTTACAGGGATTATCAGCTCATTGTGACTACGGATGTTGAATTGAATAATTTGTTTCAAGGCTAATCTGATGGTGCAAAATATGAAAAGACTATTCTAGTTAGGTGCATTCATACTTCATACTGACGTACTCTGTGACTGTGACATAATTAATGTGAAAGTCAAATGGAACATCGTGAAACAGAAATGCATGTAGCCTGAGTAGAGTGAGGATTTATATAAAAACGTGATAAGGGTGCATCATTATCTATTTAGAGGGCACAGAAAAGGAATATAGATATGCTACCGCATCTGTGTTATGGTCTAACATGGGTTTCATATGCTGCTACCATTTCTGCATAGTCATGATGTATGATTATTCATGGAGTATAAGTTCAGAAAATCACTTACTGTAAATGCCTGCTTGCAAATAGAAGCCAGGCCATATGCAAGAAGTGATACAAGTTCAGCACAGAAGGCTTGAAATGATCCCTTTAATATTTAGTAGTGCCGCCTGTAGCATTAAGATTTCTGCAGGTTTATGTGTAGAGCTATGAGAGGAAAGAAAAGGGATTTATGCAAAAGCCTGCAGTGGCCCTTTTATTCTGAACACAGCGTAAGCCATCTCACCTTCATAACCTCTCTTCATTATGATTACAGGCACTTTGCCAATGGCACCCACAATGTCTAAGTGGCTCATACTCAGCTGCCTCTCTGTAAAGAATATAATCTCTTGCATAATTGCTACATTGGTGAACTTCCATATCGCAATAGTCTGTTACAGAGCATGGTTAAAGCCAATAAATGAAAATCTTGGAACATTCACTGCCCTAATTTGGACCAGTCCTTAATAGGAACATGAATTTGAATTGAGGCTAGTGTGTATCTTTAGCTATGCCTGTGAATAGTTATTATTCTAATGCAGTGAACATGTCTGACCATACTGTATCTGCTGCATTGTGTGTGCAGTGAAGGGTGTTCACATTTGTGTGTTCTTGTGTGTGCTGTGAATGTCCTCATTGTCTCCTCTTAGGGAGCAGGCAGGTTACTTGGCTGCTGTGTCCCAGCCTGTGCTCCTCACTGATAAGCTCTAACGCTTATCTCTATGAATGTGTGAGTTAGTGTGAGAGGGATTTGAAGCCACTCAATGACACTGTAAATACACAAGAGCAATTTGGTGAGAGCACAATCTGATTGTGATAGGTACCATCCAAGTGTCCGAGCACACGTGCCCATTCTTTTGAAGCCCGCGTGTGGTGAGTGTGTGCACATTGCTTAATAGAAGTGGGATGTCATCAGTGTGACTTCTGACTTACTCTCTGTGTTTCCCATTAGCTTTACAGAGCATTTTTTGCATCTTGGCATCAGAAGGCAGCTCTTTTATGTTTCATAGTGGGGGGGTGCTTTTTCTCCCCAAATGAGATGTGTGTGCCCATGTGACTGTGTGTACACACACACACCTTTTATACTGTCTAAATGTCAGGATGTAGCCAATGACTTAGTCCAGAGAGGAAAGAAACTATGGACACGCAGTCAAAACCTGGCTGCAAGTTTAATGGTTTTGTTACACTCTTATTTTTTCATTTTCCAAAA
The DNA here is from genome assembly GCA_900302695.1 of Helostoma temminkii. Lineage (NCBI taxonomy): Eukaryota > Metazoa > Chordata > Actinopteri > Anabantiformes > Helostomatidae > Helostoma > Helostoma temminkii. The sequence goes on along the minus strand of OMLM01016778.1, from coordinate 110,193 downwards.
ACTACGACAGAAAGACAAAACTAAATCAGCTGCCAGACAGGTTCCATCAGCATCCTAACACATTTCTGACATCCTTTGACAGTTTCAATCATGGGACCTGATATTTGATGATGTAATGACTGACGCTAGCCAGTTAATGGGAAGGTTTTCCTGCTTCTTATCAGTTAAGGAGAGATGGGCTAATATGGATGGAAATTACCTCACACTATTACCTACACAAACAGGGTTGTTACCAGTGTAATATTAGTCCATTAGTCATGCGGCTTGATGCTGGAGTTAATGAGGCGGTGGCTGACACAGTGCAATGATGGGCAGGAGGACAGCCAGCAGAGTCATACTTAATAAACAGAGGTGCTAAAGTAATGCTAAGCAAAACTCTTGCTGCTGTCACCTCAATTTGAAGAAAAAAAAAAGACTGTGGCTGCACTGAAATGAATCATAGATATCGTTCTCACCTTCTTTACCCAATCACTCACTATGAAGCACACAGCCACACAAACAGAGAAGAGGCAATGGTAGCATCTCTAATCCTGTAAAAGCAGCAGCAGGAGGGAGAAAGCCCTGTGACGGCAAGTGTTGGATAGAGAAAGCTTGCCTGCAGCGATGTCTCAGCTTTTGGATACACTCCGCTAGTAGAAAATCAGACAGCTACAAACACCGTGCACACACACACACACAGAAAAACGCATGTGAGCACGCACCATGCACACACATGCCAGAGCTTTGGGGTTTCAATATTCTCTGCCTGCTGTCCCACCTGGATGCTCATGAAGCCTGAGGAGCATGGAAAAGAAAGGCAGCGAGCAGTAAAAAGCATTTCACCTCACTGTGGGAGGGGGTGACAGGGCTCGACAAGCACACACTGGGGCACTGTACACACACACGCATACATAAAGACACAGTGAGCAAACAGAGCAATTTGGCCAAACCTGCGCTGCAGTGTTACTAGTCCTTGAGAAAAGTTCAATAATTATCCAAGATCCAAGGCAATAAAGTCGGCTCAGTGTTCTGCCAGCAGTAAATGGCAGTAAATTAGTAGTCATGCATGAGATTATGTACAAATTACAATAAAGCCAAATGAGTAGTAAACACAGAGTGTGCTTGTTGTAGGTTTAATTGCTTACAGGTTTTTAATGGCAGTTAAATTCCTACAGGTCTCTAAACTGTGCAGTAACTCTGTCTCCCATGGCTCTTTAGATACGGTCTAAATATGTTTGTTCGTGCAAGCATCTGCTCATCTTTTTTCTTGCTTTACTGTTGTGTATAACTCAGCAGTACAAAATGTGGACTTCTTGAAGCCTGAGGTGTGCAGGTAAGTAGCTGTGCTTTTTGAACATTCCAGGTGGTGGCCAAGCAAGTCACTTTTTTTAAAGTTGTAAAATACCTTCATACAATAATACAATATGTGCATGTTTACTATACTATCAAGAACTACATCATGTTTTCATTTCAAGGTTACTGACAAACCTAATCTTGTATCTCAGTGGAATGTAGGACATGTTGACAGAGTACACACTTTGTAACATGTCGGAACAACTTGCGAACTATGTGCACTTATCATCACGTCACAATTTTACCTGCACTGAGATGGCAGCCAAGCATAATAAAGGACTATCAATCTCCTTAAATATTTACAGTGTTTTCTTTTGATTAAGCTATAGATCATAGTTAATATGCTCACTGGTCACAGGTCAACAGTCTTACCAGTAAACCTCACTACTTAAGAGTTCCAGCTAACGCTTAGTGTTGCAGGAAAGCTAAACCTTTCTAGATATGCCAAACTTAATTGGATTCTGCAGTGGTGCTCATAGGACCAGCTCAGAAGTAGAAAAAGTGTAGCTTAGAGTTTAGAGTTTCCAAAATAAAACATCTGTATGCCAGTTTAAATCAGACACACTGACAATGAGCCATTCATAAACAACTATTGAAATATAATAACAATAACAACAACAATAATAGTATTGTTATTATTATTATATCTAAAATGGGACACAGGCATAATAATACACATAAAAAAAAAATCAGACAATCACAATAATGCCAGTCACATACAATTTGTGCATGAAAAATGCTAACATTTTTATTTTTATGTCAGCCCCAAAGAAAGAGAGTCTAAATTTGGCTCATTCTTTCATCGCCAAAGGGAAAGTAGACAGAAACAGTTTCCCAGGTAACCACGGGACATGGATGGAGAAGAGGGAAGGAGAGAGAGAGAGAAGGGGAAATGACGAGTCATGAGCACTGACACAAAAGAAGAAAAGACACAGATAAGAAGTAAAAGTGATATTTAAATACTCAGTAGGAAACGTTAAATAACACAAAGCAAAGCCAACATGATTTAAGTTCATTCAACAAGGTAACCGTGAGACAAAGTCAGGCTGACCTTGTGCCTCATCTGAAGCTGGGACATTCTCATTCTTGCAGCATATGCTCAGCAATTCACAAGAAGTCAGTCTGTTCTTTCTATCAGCTTGGTGATGAAAACCATGTCCCCATATGAAGGTTTGAGGTGTTCAGCTTTTAGCCTCTCATCCTTTCACACTCTTTCTATTGCTCTCTTTCACCATCTCCTTCCATCTCGCTCTAAAGGAATAGAATGGTGGGGGGCTAAGATGGAAGCCAAAGTGTTCTTTCCTTTGTGCTTTTTCATCCAATTTCTACTCTGCACTGCTGCAAATGGATCCTCCACAAGTCAGAGAAACCTCCTTCACAGCAAATCTCTAAGGAAACTTTTCTGAATGTGTGACTGATGTGTTCTACAGCACATACAACTTTCAACCATACTTAAAAGTGCTGCCTGATTTTGCACATATATCATACAGTCAGATTACTCAAAGATTATATTAAAACGTATGAAACATTCTTAGTACATGTTGCACTACTCCTGTGTTCTTTCACTCACCTCCATCCCTCATCTCCTATACAACTCACCTGACCACCTTTCTCTATCTCTTGTACCCGCACCACTAATAAAAGTGCCATAATGTTGGACAAATTTGGAGAACACTGTACTACTATTAGAGTCCATATTATACATAATATCTATATGTAATAAACACATTTTAATCAGATTTTTTTCTACTTGGGAGCTTTCAGGATATGAGTTTATTCAGTTGCAGAAAGAGGCCGATATTTAATATGGCATCTCTGTTGGTTGCTTACAGGCTTCAAAATGGGACAACTCCGACAACCCCCTGATTTTCATGATTCAAATTCATAAAATAAAAACTAATTAGTCCTAATTGGGGAGTGGGTCATATCAGAATTGACCTATGGTACAACCTAGCTTCCTGCAGCTGATAATAAAATCTTATATACTTCCTCTGGCATGGTCATGCATTTTCATAAAAAGTTTGGAAACAAAAGTTGGTGAGAACTTTGTGGACCGGGTCAACTCAGAATTTAGCTCCATTATCCTGTGGGCGTCCTTAAGTCAAAAGCGGGAATTTATAAAAGTCTTTGTTTTTTGTTTTTTTATTGTTACTTTTGTTTGAAATAAATTCCAATGTCCTGGCCAAGACTGGTTAATCTAGCTAGTATACTACTGTCCTACAGGTATAGATGCAGGGAAATTGCATTAGCCATGAAAATAAAACATGAACTCTAAGTAAGGTTATTTTCAGAACTGGTGATAATTCATTCCTTGTGAGGATTTTAGAGGAAAAAAATCAAGATTTATATACAATAGTTATAGTATTGCCTATTTTTGTTTGTACTGGGAGATAATTCTGTAATTTTATGTTACGCACAGTAATAAACAGTAATTGTTTATAATCCCATGTAGGATGCACCAAATGTTTGGCATGAAACAGAAATAAAATTAACTAAATGACAACATAAATCAAAAGTTTTCTTTCAGAGTCATAAACATATCAGAGGGAAGGTGATAGAGACTTTAGTTGAAGCCTTTAAATCTCAAGTTAAATGAGCCAAACTCCAGATTAAAGAGGGGATTAATTATCTTTACAACAAATCTGCCACTTTTTTATAGGCTGTGGTCTCATCTTTTGCAAACGAGCCAACAAATCCACATCTATAGACTTGATTATGCAGCCCATTCCTACTGAAGCCGCCCTTGTTATCTTCTGAGTGGGTACCATGTTGCATCACAATGTGTTGTAGTGTGCTGCAGTGTTTTTAAGATGAGAGAACTGGGCATAGTAACACCTGGAGTGTGTTTGGCTCTTTAACAGCCCAAGAACATCTACATAAAACTTCAATTACACACACTCATAAAAACTCACACAAGCTACAATATATCACTAGCTCTAAACTAGATTGATGAGGATTGGAAAGGTAGGCATATTTCAAAAAACGATGGAGCACCCAGAAACAGAATGCATCAAGCTTTGCCCCCCAGAAATTCTTGACTTCTTGTAATTAAAAGGCAACATTAATGCCATATTAATGTGCATCGGCACACACACTCACACACACAAGCAAAGAGAGAGAGTAGAGAGATCCAGAGAAATAGAGAGAGAGAGGGGAATTAAATCATGACGTCAAATTTATGTCCCAGCCATATTTACTGCTTTAATAAGAGTTGGGTAAGCAAAGAGGACCGCTGGAGGGCACAGAGCCTATGTCAGCAGATATTCAAACACACACATCCATGAGTGCACTGACATGCGCACGTCCTTCGACGTGACCTGATTTACATATCACACTCTTCAACCGACCAACAGTCATTTAAATCGTCCTCCTTTGTGCAGCTGCCATATTCACACATTACTGGCAGATGAATGTGTGCCCATGCTCAAACTCTGCTTTAAGGACACCCCTGACAAACAGGGTCAGACCTAAAAGACACAAACTGAACTGAAAATAGTGGGTGTGCATGTGCATCTTAGTGTGAGGCGATTAAGAGATGTTTATAAAAAAAGAAAATCTCAGGGGGATGGAGGACAAGTGAGAAAATGTCCAGATCTAATGAACTGCCCCTCGGACATGAGCTCCCTGCAGTGTGACGCACTGGTAAATGCACTGTGTCTCTCTCTCTATCGTAAACAAAGCCTTGTATCAATATCACTCTCATCCTCCCTTTTAGCTCACTTGATTATTTACACCTGCCTGCACACAAGGATGGCAAAGCACATCAAAACATACGGTAGGCTGTATCTTACACTGTCGTTCACGTAACCCATCCCAGACCATGAAATTGTTTATTTAGGAGGTGGTGGTGGTGGTGGTGTGAGGACTGGGGTGAGCAGGTGGCTGTCCCAGCAGCTTGCAGGGCCCGGGGACAGGCAGTGATATTTGACTATTAGGTCAAAATGAGAGAGATAAAAGTCCACTGATAAAAGCAGTGGGTGCAGAGCAGGGATTGGTACAGAATCTAAATCAGAATCGTACTACATCTCTGGAAAAAGGGTGGGGACGGTGTGTTTGCAGCAGTTAAATGTGGTATCTGCAGTAGATGGGGGTCTGTACCATGCACTTGTCTAAGAGAGACTATTCGAACATCATTTGTCATTGCGTTATCACAGCACACACAACAACACATTAATGAACATGCTTCACACATGTAACATCAGGACATAAGTGACAACAACACCATTTCTATGTTAATATAAATAAAACCACACCAAAAGGCAGCCCACTGTTTTGGAGACCAGTTTCTTCTAGAGGGGCTCGTGACAAACAATTGACAACTGGCAGGTCTGTTATCTCATAACTGCATTGGGACAGTCTGCTGGTGTTAGAAACATGCTAATTTTCTAGTGTTCTAACTGTGGACCATAGGATTTAATAAACATCTGTGTGGAGATCTTTTTTGCTTTTAAAATGAAATGGAAAAAAAGGAAATTATTATTATCCAGATGTAATGAAAGGCCAATTCAATCCTCTAGCCCTACCTCTCCATTTTGTGCATTCAAATAAGGGGTAGGGGTATCCTGATTCCTTTTGGATGGAAGGGTAGGGCTTATGCAGAGGGCTATATACAGTAGTTCTTCAAACCAGATACACTAAGTGTATGGCTGCACACACGGGCTACAGAAATATAAGTATTTCTGAAATCAATAAGGATTTTAAAATTACAACAACCATTGTATTATACAATCATTCTTGTGCCCATACATTTACATATTCTTCATTGACGACTTAAAAAAAGCATTAACCTTCCATCATTACGACTGATGGGGAAGGGGTGTTACCGAGAAATGGGATTGGCCATAGGTGTCACTTTAATTTAAATAGTTATTATAGTGTCAAATATCAAAGTTTCCAGCTTTTTAAAAAGTCAGTATTTGCTCCTTTTTTACTTTCTTATTTCTAAAAAAAGTTTCCATAATTTTTAAATCAAAACAGTTACACACATGTACATTAGGTATGTAAGTACATATTTGCTAATACAATTCTATATGACCTATATAGTAGGACTTATTTATGGGTTGGGTGATTTTTTAAAATGTTTGTGAACAAACAGATCAAATTTCCATTTTGACCAAAAAATAGCAATTTAATAACAAACAATGTGACAAGAACACAGTCCACTTTCGACGTGGCTTTCAATCGTAGCACACAGCTTTTCAGCTGACAAAGGGGTTGAACACTCGAGAAAAAAGTTGGTAAGAGGATCTTTTTGTCAAACTTTTTGAAAGGTCAAACACGAGCTTGTGAATAGTCTCAAAAGAGCTGTGAATGAAATTATCTAAAAATGTCAGTTTGTCTGCTACATCTGGCTGTAACAAACAACATCTGGCTGTTTGGATTTTCGGTCTTCTTGCTCTATCAACTAGAAGCTTAATAATGTGTGAAAATTATTATTTTCATTCTGTCAAAGAACAGACGCACCACAATACAATTGTTCCGACCAATCAAACAAGTTGCAAGACAAGACAATTATCTTTGTTGTGATGGACAATAAAACGTGCTCAGTCTACACAGATTGTGAAAGAAACACAGCTATTTTTTGACCTTGAGATGTGTTTGAATGTGGGACAAAATAATCTATCATCAGTGTTGAAATAGTCAGATTTCTGTAATTTTAAAGTCAAGGATGCTCTAAAGGCATGTTTGGTTGAGAGCTCATATTTTCATTGTGCCACTGCAACTTCACCTACTGCTACCTTCCAAGCAGCACATTAGAAGTAGTTCAGTGTAGAAAAACTGCAGAGTTAACCTTTAGCAGACAAGCTAGAAAAAAGAAAATATGAGAGGACACTCACTGAAATAATGCAATAACATGAACTACCATAACCCGACGTCTTCAACGCTGTCAAAGGGCTGAAAATGTTCCTACGGTCCCAAGGTACAAACCAGTCCTCACAAAGACACTTAGAAACACACACCCACACACACATACACACCGTGTATGGACGAAAAACAATTTAGCAGTCTGAAGGCACACTAGATATTTGTGAAGATAAATGTCAGTCAGTGACTCTCTGTCCCACTGGACAAGGTGAACAGAAAGTTGGAGAGGAACAGAGAAGGACAAGAAGGAGGTCTGACCTGTGGCTACAGTAGCTGCCCGATGGGTGCCACGGTGACAGACAGCGCGACAAAAAGAGATGGATGATAGACTGATAAGTAATTTCTCCTTGACACGCAGTGTAGTCAAGGTGTCTGACATGGGAATAGGCGGTGCAGGACTGAAGAGTGTTCTCCAAGAGAGACATCACACACCATAATAATTTTCTCTGGATCACATAGACTATGTTATGACTTTGTGCATGTATGCAGGTGTCTGGAGTGTGAGCATGTGAGCAGTTAAGGTTAGAAATAAACCTCAACACAGACTCAAGCTCAGATATTTGCAGAACAGTCACTGCCATCCATTCAAGCTGAGAGACAAAGATGTCACTTGTATTTGTTTGTATGAGGTGTGCGTGCATATGGTGCAGCACATCAACAAGTCAAACAAAAATCAAAGTGTTTATATATATGTGTGTGTGTGTGTTTGTGTGAGCATGACTTGCACCTAAAAACTGTGCAGCAACACCGTTGCCTTCACTCTACCTTCACATTTATCTCTCTGTGAATCAATGGCCTGTGACTCAGCTCTGTCACACTCTGATCACAGAAAATGAAACCAGAGAAGAATGGAAATGACAGCAGTGAAGCAGCGGCCAGCCTGGCTAAAGGTTAAACAAACGAGCTACAACTTCTGCTCCATACCTCAACTGGACAGAGTGACAGACAGTCAAAAGTCAACATATATAGAGGACACAGACAGGACACCAGTTTACTCACCTACCTCTCGCTCATTCTGTCTGAGTTTGTTGGCTTATATATGCCACAGAGAATGTAAGAAATTAGATAAAACAGCAAACTTAATATTGCATCATGCACAGTAGGTTCCTGCTTGCAGTCCCACAGTGGAATTGTAGCAGATGTCTTTTGGAGCTCACAGCAGGATATCATTCAGAATTCCACATCCATCCTCAGGGTCACCACTTGGCAAGTCTTTGTTTGGCTGCAGGAAAAATGCTGTACTGCACAGCAAAACACTACATGTCTCTAACATTTGATTTATTGTGATTAGATGTTACTAAAATGTCTCTGCAACTTGTTGCTAAACTTGTCTGACCTTGCAAAGTCTAAATAGAGTGTTCTGTTATTCTGAAATAGTAAGTAAGTAAGTAAATCGGGAATAGAAATATGCACAATGTCACTGATGATTGTTTCTGACAAACAGAAAAAAGAAACACTCCTTATTATCTATTTTTAACTGGTATCTGATTTGTGGAGAGCATCAGAGATGGAAACTGAGGCACAGTGAGAAAACAGTGAAGGGGAACTGGGAGGTAGCTATGAGCATTATGTTGTTGACATTATCCAGGTTTCTGGGGGTATTTTTCAACCCCAGATTTCAGATTTTCCACAATTCTACATGTGGAGAGGACCTACAGTAATATTTGTTGATTGGAAAAACTCATCAGCACAGCTCAGTGTGCAAGCTTAGGGCACAGTATGTACCTCTATGCTATGAGTATGTACCTTTTCTTTTTTCCTTGAGATATTCTCAGGATCCTCCTAGAAACACATTATTATGTTATGCATATGACTTTTTCTTTTTCTTTGGCATTGGTGATATTACCTTATCCGATTCAATGGCCTAAGAACAGAGGGTATTGTACTTTGTATTTACAGTAAAGCCACAAATTTGTCATTTGCGAAACTGAAAAGTTTGATTTAAGCTTAATATCCCTTTATTAAAACACAAATGTCTAATTGCCACCAAGAAAAGCAAGATAATATATCAAGAACACTGTGTTCTGTTAAAAAATGTGTATTTATACTTGGTGTTCATGGAGATACTGTGGGTTTTCCTGTTTCTGTCAGTCTGCTGTATGTTAAAGCAGTTCACAGTGGCTTCAGTGTTCAGCCTTGGAGGTCCCTGTTTATGCTACATTTATAGGTAGGAAAGACTCAGTGTCAGCAAGCAATCACATGTGCTAAGTTTTATATAGTGCAGTAGTTTTGTGTGAATGTTTGCAGATGAGTGCTCAGTGCAGCAGTTCTGCAGTCTGCTAGAGGCTAACCAGCAGGGGAGCCTATAGCTTAGAGGGGGCTACTTCCACATACACAGGGCAGCATGCATTAAAGATGAAAGTTGTGCACACCAAATGTCAGCAGAGAGCCTCCTCACACATGTGGACACACCTGTGAAAACACAAACTGACATGCACAGGCTTTAGCTCAGCTTGAGATGTAAAGAACCAACACGCAGCAACCCTGAGAGAGAGAGAGAGAGAGAGAGAGAGAGCGAGAGCGAGAGAGAGAGAGAGAGCGAGAGCGAGAGCGAGAAAGAGAGGGACAGAAACAGAGAGAGTGTAGAGAACTTAATTTAGAAAGCAAACAAGCTGTTCACAGCTTCCTCATCTATAATGCAGAGGAGAAAGCCCTTATGTTTCAGCTGCAGCAGAATATATTGATGCCATTCTACGTACATGCCTGTATGTATAATACTACTGTATGCAGTCTGCATGTGTTTTGTGCATACTTGTGAGCATGTGTAAAAGTCTTGAGTGTATTTGTGGATTTTGCATCTTTATAAAGGATGCATAGGAAAATCAATACCTCAGCTCACCCCTCTCCCTGCTCGCACACAGACAGACTCTGACAGAGGGACTTTGGAGGCAGGATGGAGAGTCTGATGTAATGCAGCTTCAAACAGTTTGAGGGATCAGAAGGAACATCACACACTGTCACACAAAAACACAAACCCTCTTTCCAACTCTCATTCTGTGAGACAGGTTACGGAGGGAAACTAGCTCTGGGAGAGAATGAAAGATGGTAAAGAGACAATACAGGTGAGGAGAAAACACACAGGAATTGAAAAAATGAAAAATAAGGGAAATCTGGATTTGTTATGCTACAAGTATACCTGGGGTAAAATAAAACTGACTGTAAAACCACTGCAATAAAAAAACTATCATTATACAAATAGGGGTAAAAAAAAAAATACAGATCAATCTTTTTGTACAAACATAAGATTATTATTGAGACTATAGTTTTGTTGAGGGCAGGATGGCCTTAACTGTTCCCAATTTCCACAGTTCTCACCAGAATAGGCTGCTGTGCCAAACAACTTGTGTGAGAGCCGTCTGGGAGATAGGGAGCTAAATATAACCGACACAGCGCCTCTACACATGCTACTATAGCCACCAGTCCTGCTGTCACTGATACAGACAAGCTACTTCCAGCAGGCGGCTGAATGATCTTGATTTAGCTCAAGTGTGTGTCTATGCATGCACACTGAGATGGAAACATTATAGGCGTGATTCTGATGCCCTGAACTTCAGTCATGCAGTATGTTGTCCACTAATGTTTCTTGTAATACTTAGAAAAGTAATCTTAGAGCACCAGTGTCATTTAAGGTGAGGCTAAGGCTAGGTGTGTGTGAAGTAGCTGTCTTTGAGTGGAAAAGATCAACATTAAAGAGGTCTCAACGAGAGAGATGGAAATGAAATATTTTCAGAGATCACTCCCACACATCATCACAGGTTAATGTGGAGGTAATTGTCAGTTTTGCTGGTGCAGACACAACAGCATTGAAATTCAGGCTCCATTTCAACACATGAAATCGCAGATCTGCTTCCCTCACACTACCTGTACCCTCAAATATTCTGTTGAGATGTCTGTATAAATGTGTATGATTTATATATCAGTATTCTGACCTTGTCCAGTGTTAAACCCAAAATTATTGAAAGGGGTCATATTATGCTAAATCAGCTTTTTAAAGTCATTTTTAAACATTTATATGGTCCTCTGGTGTTTGTAGACACACACCAAGCGAGTTAGTGTAGCACTTCCTACCTTTCTCACATTTTCCTGTTTGGTAAAATCCAGCCTCAGAATTGTCCAGGCTGGATTTTTACCTTACCAATTTTGGAGCAATGTTATAGTCAGTTCTGTCCAATCACAGTCCACCTCAGTCTCTGCAGAGAGGTTGGTGTCCACGTTTGTGCAAGCAAGCCACAAACAGTGTGCATGTGTGTGTGTGTGTGTGTGTGTGTGTGTGTGCATATGGAGTGACACTTGGTTCTGGATTGGAGACTCAAAGGTGGACTGATTCTGAATGTCTGTGACCTAAAGCTGCATCTAGTTCAAAGTTTGAAGCCATAAGTGTTACTAGTGTTTTTTCTTGTGTTTACTGAGTTAGCTGGGACCTCACAGAACTGGATAAACCAGTATGTGTGTCAGTTTATGCAAGCAGGACAATCTGTTAGCAGAACTGTCTAGGGTTGATTAGAGACATGGTGTGAAACTTTTAAAGATATTTTCATGGGTTTATTAGTCTGGAAGATCAGCATTGCATGGTTATGTAAATGTGTTATACTGAAGCGGCAGTTCAGCTGTCTGTTATCTTGCTGCTGTGTCTGTGAGCCAAGGCTTCATTTTGTTATGTGTTGACTGCTTATTGAAAACAGTGAGGCTGATACTACATCCATATGCTGTGATTTTCAGGTGTTCTTGGCAGTTTGTAGATGGAATCTGTACAGCATCCATATGATGGCTTCAACATACATTGGAGGTATGGGTCAGCAAACAGGAGCAGAGGGGGAAGAGCAGCTCCAACCAGTTGTTCCAGAGCCAGGCTCTGAGCTCAAAACTTCAGCCAGGGCAGAAGGATCTAGGCTGTTTTTCAGCACAATTTACTGACACATTCTGGGAAAAACCCAGGCCCCAAAAGGTGTATAACATGAGACCTTTAATAAGGTTGCACTTTTTTTGTTGAAGTGTGGAGAGAAAAATGAGAATAAAATGGAAAGTATCAGAAAAGTAAAAGCAGTAAGAAAAGAAAGAAAGAAGAAAAGGATGGTGAGAAATCTCAAAATAAAAAGTTATCCAAAGTTATTTTTTTAACTTCACATCTTCTTCAGATGTGAATCAGTCATTTTACATGTGCAGATGAGAGTTTTGTCAAACAATCATATCTTGTTTGGCACCAAGCTGAGTTACACTCTCTTTGATTTTATGTAAGTCACAAATGAAAGAAAATGCATATTTATATTCCTCACACACCAAGGAGAGAAGTATATTTGGGGTGACAGACAAGCCAATTAACAGTTGACACAGAGAGTCAGAGCAGAGAGAGAGAGAGAGAGAGAGAGTGAGAGAAGATGTAAAAAGACACAGAGGCTGTAAGATGAGAGATAATTAAAAACGACCTTATAAGCTAAGTAATTTTTCATCTTTACTTCGTGTCTTAAATTGACTTTTTACAATTTACAATGTGCAGCCATTTTCAGCACCAGTAGAGATGGTTAACTACAGTAAGAATTAAAGGATGGGAAAAATTACTTCTTGAAGTAAACCAGCTGTCCTTACTGCTGGGTAAATAAAATTCTACCAAAGGAAAACGTGGATCCCCAGGATGCAATCTAGGGTTAGTAATTAGCAGCTATGTTGTAATGGTGCTACCTTCCTACAGTATTTAATTAGTGTAACATATTCACATCTTGCCTCACTAAAGTTTCCATGATGCCATGAATTGAAAAATGTGAAATTATTTTGCAGTTCGAGTCATTTTTCTTTCTGAAAGCTGCATATTAAGGTTTTAAAGATTCATATCCCAGCGCTTCACCTGAGCTTTTTATCTCTGTCATCCAAGCCCCTTATGACTCTGTGCCAACTTCTTGTTGTATGATGTATCGTGTTCATTTTCTGTGTTTAAAAATACCTGCAGTAAGAGTGCTAATCTTGCATTTCAATTCTCCTCACCTTCACATAACAATTGGTGGTCTTAATGTTGTTGTGCACAGGGGTCAGTACAAGCATCTGTGGCTATGCAGCCCCACACACACCAAGCTGCGCTGTGAGTTCTGACACCTAATCTTGGCACGCATTAAGGTTTTCCCATCCTCTCCCCTATTAAGGTAGATGTGCATCAGATCTCACATACTTCAATTATATACAGTATGAATGTGTTCTGTGTACACTAATGCAGAAACCGAATATGAACTAAGTTGTTGAGTTTACTTAGTTGATCAACTGAAAATACATTAATAAACTACTGAAATGTTGATGATTCAAGCCAGGTAAAACACCCTACTACTTAGTGTCTCAAATGTCAGGATTTACTTTTCTCTGCTGCATATTAGAGTACACTGAATAAAATAGACTGTGCAGTATCGGTTTGGGCTCAGGGTGACAAGCATTTTTTTTATTGCACATTTTTTAGGGGTTATAGGTTATGACTAAGAATTAATAAAATCTTTAAATCATAAATTTTTGGATAAAAATATAGCAAATTACCTGCATTGTACTACTGCACATAGTTAAGAGTAGACATGTATTAGTGTACTCTTGTCTACATGATGTTTGAAATATCACACAATGAGTAACTGTAGCAAACTTTGCCTTATTGAGCAAAATCCTACACGTGCAAAGCTATGGTTAGCTCGAAGTCACTCATTTTAAAGTGATACTGAGATATTAAAGTTTATTTAAAGTTTAAAGTTTATTATTGTGTAGAAATGCATCTTGTTGAAAACAAAGTAAAAAAAAAAATCAACTCTTTCCCCCCAAAAAACTCTTTATAGGTACTTTCATTTGAGGTTTGACTCAGAGACCACTCCAACAGATGCTGTAATGCCATCTTGACCTAAATGTTCCTCTTCTCTCTCTTTCCCTTTCTGCCACTCTCATCACCATCTTGGTATTTTGACTTTACTACCAATTCTGCTCTTACTCTGGAGCAGGAAATAGCATCTACTAAATGGCTTTAGGAGGAACATTTGGAGTTGATGATATGATATCATTTTTCAAACCAAATGTTTTACTGTAAACATTATCGTAAACCTCTCTCCCTCACACACAGAGAGCCAGAGTGTTTCCTGTTTACCATTACTGATCAGACCTCTTCGAAACTGCCTCACAAAGACAATAACTGACCTACTGTGATTGTGTGATAATAAAACTGATTTATTCAAGACAAATACTGACAATCACCTGATAGATTTAAAAAAAAAAAAAAACCCAAAACAAGGGATCTCGTTAATATTAAATTATTAGTATTGTCACAATACTGTACAAAGATTATTTTCCTTTTTTCTTATCCAGTTCTGAGCGGTGGTCAATATTATCAGTATTGATGAATTAAAAATACATATAATGTGATATCTGTACTCTTCACACAGTTTCAAATGCCCAGCTCAGGCACCCGACATCTGCAATCTCATGCTTTCAGTGAATGGGCGTGGGTTGGCTCTGCTCTGTAGCTGATCTGTCTGTCAGCTTCAAACCAACTGATACTCAACTGAGATACTCAAACTCTTTCACTTAATTATTCCCAACACAATGGGGATAATCCAGCATCAGTGTTGCACTCTATTTCCAAATGTATTGGCTAAAAATAAGCAGAGCAAAGTCACCATGTTGTCCTGTAAAAGTAGTTGTTTTAATACATTCAAAATACATATTGCGCAGCAAAGCCACTGGTTTGATTTTTTTTTTTTTTTTTAAATAAAAAACAGTCCAAGAGAAGGCTCAGACCAGACAAGAAACTAGCTTCTATTGCTTGCCTAGCTCCTTCCAGAAAGCAGTAAATCATCCCTCTTAATTTCCCTAAACATTTCTGCCGTTAGCTGTGTGTAAACAAACAAAATAAGTATGCAAACAAATGAAATGCTAGTGGGTTTGCTTAAAGCTTGCACAGGTACTGCACACAGTATAGCGGTTTTGAAAAACCGTGTTTGGAACGACACACAAAAAGCATAAATTATAGAATAAATAGATAAAAGGAGAAAAAGTCCAATTTAAAACCCGCCAGTGTTACCATGAGGTAATGTGTGATTTGCTACAGCTTCAACACCTTTTAGAGGCACTGATGTCTACAGAGAGCACTTGGCAGCACTTTGGACAAACTGGAGCTCAGGGAAGGTTATGTAACTCAGAGCTGAGATTGACAGTTCTCACCTTTCTGGCTGAATTTTTACAATATGTTTAGGATTGTGATTGACAGGCTGCAGAGCTGCAGGACATCATTTGCATAAGTAAATAAGGACATCCTGAGCAAGTTCACTGTTGCCATGGTGATGGTGCAGAAGATTATGAAGACACTTCGGGCCAATGTTCAAACTGCTGGAGGGGCAACTAGACAGGTGCTCTGTACATGGGTGCACATGACACACATGCCTATACAGTACCTTTACAGTTGATGCACATTCATATGCTAATACAAGTGCTTCCACAGTGGCTTCAAAGATTCAGCAATCTATTATAGACAAAGGCAGAACTTCAAAGCAAAGGCTCTTGGCTGAGAAGAGTCCCCAGTACCCTCACTAAAAGCGTACTCACACACTAACCAGTACACACAGACTGCAAAAGTTCCCAGCATTCAGCCCACAGCAATCTTCAGTTATCTTTTCACTCCATTAATGTGTTTTCTTCTCTTTGTGATGTACTCCACAACTGATACTCATTACGTGCATCAAACTAGAGGACAATACCTCCCTCCTTTCCCGACTCATAGATCAAAGAGACATGAGAAAGGGCAGACAGAGATCAAATGTGCCTGTGAGAAATCTAGCACACACTCCAGAGCACCCACCGGCATACTTAACATACTTATCCGGTATTCCAAATGCACGTGGGGATACAACAGCACATATAAATAAAAATGTGCACGAGTGGTTAAAGGTTAGTTTGCAGAAGCTAGCATAAACGTCACAATGTGTGATTGTATTCACCATTCAGCCGAAAGCCTGATCAAAAACTCATATCAGTGTGGAAATAAAGTGATGCACAACTTTGTGACTGCAGTCTCTGTAATCTCAGTGTGAACTATTTGGTAACAAATTCTGGTAGTAAAACCTTTGACAATAAACATAAAAATACTCCATATTCACACAACGTTTTAGTCCTGTAGATGATATACTACCCAGTGGTCTCTGAAATAATGATTTGCATGCATATTTCATATAACAAGAGTTAGGGAGAAATAGGTGGACAGACATTCATTAATAGTCCATTTTATTTAAATCAAACGAAATTACTGATATACAGTTTGCCTCTTAATTAATAATGAGATACTAGACTTCATGATATCAGGGAGGTGCCTCTAGTTTAATAGTCACTGACCAGAGCATTACTGATGGGGAGATGTTATGCAAAGCTGCATAACAGAAAATAGATTGTTAATTAATGAGGACAATCAAGACTTAAATGAGTTCTGCTTGGTAGCTGGTAACACCCTAAGCATAAGCGTATAAGATAAGACATGTTTTGCAGCACCTTTTTTATAATCTTGTCTATTTTACAGCTGTGGTTATGTGACAAGTACTGTATGTGCAGATCAGAGCAGCATGGAAGTGAATACCTTACAGACTCACTACGCAACATGTGAGCAAACACATGCAGCTCACAGGCTCGGCTTTAGTTTCTCTTTTTCTTCTTACTGTCTGCACATTTTATTGTACTCTACCAGCCTGATTCCCTGTCCTCTCACAGGAAGACTCCCAGCCACCCACCCCCACTTTCTAAGAGTACTGTATACACAGCAGGAACGCTGTCAGAAGAAAATTATAATGCCTCTGATCTGGGTAATGGACAGTAATGGCAGATGGCTGATGAACAGGGGAGCAGGGAGGAGGAGATGCTGAAGTGATGGAGATGAAGTAGTCACAGGCAGAGGTAGAGTTTGAGGGGAGTGAATTATTTTCCTAGCTCGAGCAGGTCAGAGAAGAGACCCACCCTCAGCTCTTCTCCTCCTCTCTGCTGCTCTTTACCCAGCTCCTTTCTCCTCGAGGGATCTCATTATGGCAGACTCACTGACCATGAGGACTGAGCCTATATGCGTATGAGATGAGGCTAAAGAGGGGGACAGACCTATGTGTAAGACGCAGGGGTGAAAAAGCAGGAGACATAGTGAGGGCAGAGAAGAGAGGAGAGAAAACCCAGAGGCTGTGGAAGCCGGAGTAGATATTATAACTGGAGGGAAAATGTGAAGGTAATACCACAGCAGAGCGTATAGCCTTAGGTACCAGATTGTTATTACTGCTGCAGATGGTTGGGAGATGCTTCTAGCAGATTTGTATTCTGTTATAGTCTGTTTATGTGTCTATAGGATGTGTCACATTCACGTCTGCATGCAGCTATGTGCTTGTTTAGTTTAAGTAATGTCAGCTAAATGGCATGTTTTCTACACAAATAACCAATTAGAGGCTCAGGGGGGAGTTTGCAGTGAGCAACAGAATCCAATCAAATCCCAATACACCAGCTGTAAACTATCAATCTCTCATTGAAATGCTGCACACAAACTGCTTCTAGTGATTCAAGCACAGCAAATGGCATAAGATGAAAAGACTGAAATGAGCTTAAATGCATTCTACCTTTTAAAATGATTTTTTTTCATATCTTCCCTTCAGAGTCTTCATCAAGATCTATCTGACCCTCTGTTCCTTTTCACTCAGTTCTTCTGCATTTGCGTCACAGCTTTCACTGATACATTTTGGAGGGTGTCACAACGTGCTCTTAAGGCGCCACTGAAAACAGTTGGTATATTTTATACTATATATGTGTACATAGGCTGATATTAGCACGCAACTGGGTGCGTTTCTTTGCAGGTCCACATGCAAAATAGTTAACATTTGGTGAAGTTTGTACAGAGACAGTGATGAAGAAGAAATGAGATGCACAACAGTAATGTATCTGCACATATGCACTACATATGCACACCCACACAAATGGCTCTAAGGCAGTGCTATTATTCTCATAATCACTCCTAAATCCACCGCTTCTCTCACCTTTACGTTTCAGTCCATTCATCATTCTCTCTTCACCTGATGGAGATATCAGCTCTCTCCTTTCGTCCATGTAGCCATGATAAATCATTAAGATAACTTCCCAGTAGGCTTTTACAAAATCAGTGGTTACATAGCAATGGAGTATTGCTCTTTAGTATAAGCTCATGCTCATTCATAAATAAAAATGTTGCATTGATGTGCAATATTTTTTCTTTGCCATAATTTTGATTTTTGAAAAATCCTCTGACAATCTGGACACTAGACTTATTGTTATTAACAACATCATTACCGTTGAAAATATATTGTTTTCTTTGTGGAAAACAATATATTTTAACCAGGACTGATGCTATTTTTGTACTTTAAAGTGTGTTTTATATTATGTACTTAGTACTTCAACTTCAGTTTGAAAAATAAATGAGTGCGGTACTTCTATTTGGAATGAAATATGTTTTTAGGCAGATACTTGCAATTTTTCTTGGTTATTTAGTTTTTGTGGACTTCTACCACTTCTCCCTATGGGTTTAGTTAACATTTGCAGCCAGCTGGCTTGTTAGATAATGTATCTGATTCTGTCTCTGGTGCACAAGTATCAGTTTTAGTGTTTACCTGCATTAAGTGAAGCTGACATTGTTGTTAGACAATACAAGTTGTAGTTTAGCTGAAATCACAGGTAAATAAAAGTGTAAAATAAACTTTTTATAAATAATATTTTGTAGTTTGGTAGGCAGAAGGAGGCGTTTTGCTCCTGTTCAGTACAATGTACTCCAAACTATTTATGTGGCAGGTGAAAAAATGGTGCTACGTCTATAAGGTATATACATAGGCTAATATGTTGATCTGGATTCTCACATGGTTCAACTGTGTTTACTGTATGCTCTGCTTTGTTGCTCTACTTGCAGTCCTTGCGTTGTCAGTAATATTCCCTGCACATTAGAAAGGGTCAATTAGGAGACGAAAATAAGTTTGTGCTGCTGAAGTAAACAAAAATCATGGTTGCTATTTTGGAAATGTACAGTTTCATAAATATGTGTTCATATAAGTTTTTGTGTGTTCTATGTATATTTGGACTGGATTTCTGTAGGAGTTTATATTTTGCACCAGCAATTACATTTTCTTTCCTAACATACAAATGCTGGAGTTACTGTTTCCCAGGAAGCCAGCTGAGTCTGGGCTTGTGTTGACAGTAAATAAGCTAATAGGCAAATGTCATGGCTATTAAATGAGTTAAGCCCGATCGATGTCAGCTCTGGGGTTGGGGTATATAGATTAATATAAAATGAGACACCAACTGACACCAATAAAACAAGTAATCTGTTGGCATCTGTCTGCAGAAACAGGGGAACTGGTGTGTGTTTGTGAACGTGGATGTGTGCATCAGGAGGTAGGAGGAGAGAAAGCGAGGGATGACATGCAGTGAGAGTGGGAAAAAGGGATTAAGGGGGGGCTAGAGGTGTAGGCATGGATGAAGCAGTCACTTCACTTTGTGAGATTCTTGGTGGTGAGAGATGAGAGAATGATCTCCCACACAGCCTGCAGGAATGCTTACTCTAACACTTTCCCTCCCCCTGGGCCCCAGAAAAGGATGGAAAAAGTGCAAACATGTCACAGAGATAGGAACAGATCAATGTCCACAAACGATGTTTGCAAACAAACGCAGCCACAGACACACAAACTTATATTAGCACAATCCAAGCAGAGATGATGTAATGCATTTTATCTGTATTTCACACTCAGCTCTCTCCTATTTCCTATATCAGTGAAATCATTTCAACTGATCAGGCAGCCTGTTAACAATACTAGTTTCTTGGTAATGACAGGCTCAGTAGCTCAGTATTTCATTGTCTTTCTGATTTCCAAAATAAAACTCCATCTAAACTAAACCATCCCCGAGGGCCACACATCCCTGTGACAGGGATCCACTCAAGCGATAAAATCAGGATGTACGAGCACTCGCAAGCAAAATCACATCCAGCGTTTGTGTCACATTTCAAAAGAACAGTTTTAAAGCTAAATACAGAGAAATCTGTGCAATGTACCCAATAATAATCAAAATGTATGATTATTTTTATGCCATAAAGCACCAGTGAAATCTACCTTCAGCTGTTAGAGTTCCCCGTTTACCCTATCTACTGTGTTTAACACCTCATCTATATTCAAAACTGCAGCCAATCAGTTAAAAGGTATCATTCTCAAATTTATCCACATAAGTGGACATGCAAAATGTTAAGTTTAGCCTGGAGGTAATTTAGAAACATGGTTTACACTACTGTGAGTACTGCTCATGTTTCATCTTAAACATGTTAAGCATTTTGGTGCCAGTGCCGGTTTTTAAAGCTGCATTAAAGGCAGTTGAATGAAGATGAAGTGATACTGTTCTGTAGCCAGCACAGCATAAAGACTGAAGGCAAACAGAAAGTGTTTGTTCTCACCACGTGGTTGTCAGATAAACGCCGCACCTGGCAAATGAATAGCACTCCACACTCAAATATCACATGACTCCACGTGTTTTCAATACTCTGGTTTTATAATGTGTTTATTATAGTTTCATTGGTGGCATTATGCGTGTTTTGTTTCCATTGGATAGAGTAACAGTTTCCCTCCAGTCTTTATGCTTTGTGACAGATATGAACAGTCTTATCAAATCTAAGTTTTGGAAAGATACTGAGTTGATTTCCTAAAATATAGAAATATTCCTTAAAGTAATTTTGTCCTCTTTCACAAACAGGCTTGATCGGATTTTAAGATGTTATTAATCACGGCTTTTCCTGGTGCTGAAACTTTGCAGCTTATGCAGTCCACCAAAATACTGGAATGGCATTTATATTTGCTAAACACTGAAGACATTTGCCTTTTAGATTAAAATAAATGTCAGAATTAATTTCAGCTTTTATTATATACCATTTGAGTCTATATAGATCAAACAACAGAAAACATATTAGATAACCTACATTTTATTGTGGTGATTGACTTGGCCAGACCAAAACATTTGTGGAGTTGGCAGGGTTTTGGATCATTGTCAAAGCACAATGAAACTCTTCTCAATTAATTCTGCTTTATTTTTTGTAAGTTAGCAGACAAAATGTTTTTGTACACCCCTGAATTCATTTTCTGGCCTTCAATCAAGTGAGGCCATTCTAGAAGCAACATTGCAGCCCAAGCCATTACACGATCACTACTGTGATTCACAGATAAGCATGTATGGTTTGGATCAGGAGCAGATCCTTTCTTCCTCCACACCTTAGATCACTTTGGTAAAGGTAAATATAGGTAGAGGTAAATATTGAAAAACATCTGGCTCATGTCTGTACTATTCTATTCTTACTGGTCATTAGGTATTTGCATCTTATGGTATGGCCTCTGTACTTCTGCTCATGAAGTCTTCTTTGAATGGTGGATGGTCATTTAGAGCTATATATCCTTTAATTTATTGATATAAGATACCCAACTCCCCGCTCAAGTACTTCCTGCCAAAAGTACAAATTCAATAATGAGAAAAAGAAGCAGCCATTCAAATATTTTCATTTTCCATCAGATCATGTTATATGGGTAGGGGGATATGTATGAAACACATGGCAACCTTTGTTGTGTATGCTTGACATTCAACAATGACCTAAAAGACTAACAGCCAGACATACACAGCTATGAACAATCTTCTGTGTGGAAACAACAATCATAAAACACCACCTTAAGCTGAGCAACACATTTTTTCACCAAGGCCTCCTATGTGATGTAATATTATGGATAGGAGTGCAGTACCATGTTTCACCACACATTCACAACTGAACATACAGTGGGGCGCTGTGCACTGATTCTAAAGTACTTGGTTAGAAATGGAGAGACATGACAAGCAGCAATAACACAGAGGAATAACCTGAACTGATACAGAGAGTGTCGTTATTAAATTGACAATTACGGTACACTTTGATAAAAGAGGAGAAGCCTTGCTTCTCATGTCCTCTGGGAGAAAATGCCACTGCCTACATCTTCAACCCACAGGTCTTAAATGAACAGCACAAATGAACTGGTCTTGTGAATCTAATCCATTTTGAAATTAGACTTTGCCAGAAAGCATCTAAAATGGCTCCCATGTTCTGAAATCTGAACCTTTGGAATGAAGAAACCAAGATTAATTTATACAAGTATGGGTGGAAAAGTATGGCACAGGAAAGGAAAGGACACATCATGTACCAAACATGGTGGAGGTAGTGTTATGGCAAGGTCTTGTATGAACAGGCTCACTGGTGTTTATTAATGATGTGACTGCTGACAGAAGTACTAAGGTGTATAAGACTATACTCTCTGCTCACATTCAGCCAAATGCTACAAAAACTGTGTTTCACAGTGCAGAAGGATAATGACCGTAAACATACTACAAAAACAGCTCAAGACTTTTTACAGTGAAATGGAATATATATTAATGGCCAAGTCAGTCACTTAATCTCAGAGCAGAGCAGCCATTCAATTACTGAAGAAAAACTGAAGGCAGAAAACACACAAGCAAGCAGCAACTGAAGGTGGCTACAGTGAGGGTCCTGGCTAAGTATTTTCATCTAAATATTAACTATTATGCTTACAGTCGCAATTATGTCACTTTGCCAAAATGAGCTGCTTATAATAGGTGCAATTCCTAAACAGTAAATGCCATAAATATCTTTGTGAAACCTCTTAAAATAAAATCTACACTTTGATCACATCTTGATTGTTTTATTTCAAATCCATTGTGGTAGTGCACAAAGACAAAATCACAAACACTCTGTTATTGCAAAATATTTCTGGAGAATAACTGCCCAGCATCAGTGTGTCCAGAACAGTCAGACCTACTGATTGATGACAGGCAGGGCCTCCTCTCCCAGTGCATAAATAACACATTAGGGTCTAAGGTCAGAGCTGACTTGAGCCCACTATTTCAAGCAACTGCAATTTATAGAAGACGTACACACTGACATTCCTTTCAAAAGTAGCTAAATTCCAGAGGTTTTATTGGATTGACAGTGTGGATTGAGGATGTTTTCCTATGTTAGAGCAGATAAAGGAGAAAATCTTCAGTAAAGTGTCTTAGTGTTCTGTATTACAGTTCTGAAATATGGATGAAGTATGTTTGAACCCTTTGCTCTCTCATCCTTCCCTGCAGAACAGTAGGGATCTCCTTCACATGAGCTAACATGAATATCCCCTCACACACATGAATTAGTGAGGACTGGCCAAAACGTCGTGTGGTACTGAACTAACACTTACCCATGCAGATACAGAAATACATATATAGATGCACACAGAGGTATGTGGCACCTTGTGCTGATGCTGACTGTCTACCAGAGAGTATAAAAGAGAAAAGGGAGTGTGAATGAAGACAAAGACAGCCAGGTGTAGAGAAAAAGTGTTGCATACAAAAATGGAGGTTGAAAAGTGTCTTGTGGGCAGAGGTGGAGGCGAGAGTGAGAGTGATGCTAGGGAGTAGAGAGGATAAAAAAAGCTGTATTGAACAACAGCAGTGTTACACTATTAAGCTATGAAAATGGCTGTTTCATTTCAGGAAAATAAAACCATACAGAACTGATGTATGTGCACAAGTTCACAGATAAACTGCAGGTTGAAAATACAATACTTAAACATATTTTGTGTGTATGTACTTTTTGTTGAATATGAAATGGATGAGAGATGAACACTGGAGTTAGTGTATATGCAAATATTGCTATGCAGTACACTCTTTATCATATACTGATCTAAAAGTAGCCACAGCATGTGCATGTCTTGCACAAACATACTTGTTTGTGTAAAGCAACTAACTATTATACCTGTCAGATAAAGGCAGTGGAGTAAGAAGTACAGCATTACTCTCTGAAGTAGTATTATTGAGTAACTAATCCATCTACAGGGGTTACAAATTACACTATTGTCTGAGTTTATCGTATAATCTCAATACTTGTAATCTATAATGAATGTAACGTTGAAAAAACAAAACATGGGAAGAGATGGTGTGGGTGGTGTGTGTGTGTGTGTGTGTGTGTGTGTGTGTGTGTGTGTGTGTGGGGGATATGTTTCTCATCTTGGTTTTTAAGTTAGAGTAACTTTCAAATTAGGAAGACATTTGCTGCTGTGCTAATGAACAAACTCTTTCAAGCAGAACAAACAACTTAAAACAATACACACATACACACACACACAAAATCACAGGGTCTCACCAGGACATCAGCCCATCTGTTTGCTAAGGGAATCTTGCTTTCCAGCAGCACTGCTTAAAAACAGAGTGGGAAAAAAATGCATCCCACACACACACTAGTGAGTATGCAGACATGACATCATATTTTTCTGTGCTGAGTCTCTGCAAAGAGCGTGGGCAGACGTGTGCGGGTAGCTCAGTGTGATTACTACACTGTGAGAGCCAACACAGACTGAGAAACCAGCAGAGCAGACTGTGCTTGTGTGTACGTGCCTGTGTGTCCTTGTCTGTCACTTGGAACTTGAGGCAATCTAAAGGCATCCTTTTTGCATCTCTGCTTAATGCCTTACACACAGACTTTGTTTCTTCCCCCCCTTCTCTTCCCACTGTTTATCTGCTGCTCAAACAGACATTTTTTCTCTAGCTTTTGTTTGGCTGCCATGCCCTGTGAGCACTGTTTAATTCTCCACCCGCACTCCCACGGGAGAAAGAGAGGGTGAGGAGGCAGGTGGTGGGTGAGGACAAGGGCAGAGGCACTTCATTAATCAATCAACCAGCTTTGAAAATTTACCTAATTAACTGCTAATTACAGATCTGGGCACAGATCCAGCTGGCATCCCATCCACCTCTACCAATACGAACCCCGCGGTCCCCCAGATGACACTAGAGATAAACACCCCTCCCTGGGTCCCTCCTTTGCTTTGTCTTCTTTATTAGTCTACGCATTAATTTATCTACCCATTTCTTTTTGATTCTCTGATGAAAGCACAGACCACACCTGACTACCCGAAGCAACAGATAACTTGATAACTAATCTCTTGATCTTGCACAAGCCTCCGAATTCTCACGTCGCACCATATGGTTTTCTGTTTGACTTTCTTAACAGTCTTACCTCAGAAATATCGTTGGTCATCGCAGGCTCCTTAAGACTCTGCTTGAGGCTCTCTGAAGACACCGCCTGATGGCAAAAACGATTCTTCCCTTGTCCCTCACAGACCCCTCTGCGGGACATGCTTGCACGCCAGGCACGCTGGATCCTGGGAACATGAAGAGTCAAAATGCGAATAGCAGCGCATCAGTGACATCTCTGTCTAATAAACTAAATAAGGTGAATTAAAGTATGTGGCTGCCACATTAAGCCATATTAATTTTCTGCACAGAAAATTACTGACTGACTCTAAGACCCTGTTTACACCTGGTATTAAGAAGGGTCTTGGATGATCAGATCACAAGTGGACAGCCGAGACATATCAACATTTACACCTCTTAGGGTCTCCACTTGTGTCCAGATTTCATTACTGTTGTAAGATCAAAGGCTTTAGAGACGAATCTCTCAGCAAGTGGTTTGGGTGATCAGATCACAATCCATCTCAGTGACCATTTACACTTGTATTTAGTGCTGTCCACTTATGAGCCGATTAACCAGGAGGTCAGTAGATCAGCCATGTCCATATGAAGCAAAGTCAACTACAATTCCCACTAAACATTTTCACTGACAAAAAACAGAATTTCTCACTTAATTTAAACAGTGGTATTGTTAGATACAACTGTAGTATTAGTAGTATTAGCATTTTATGCTGAAAATGTTATCATTTGGTAGATTTAATGGAAAATACACAATAATTACTGTTTTATAGAATACATTTTTGAAACAGGGTTATTGAAGTCACCATACACCATTTTTTTATTTTATTCTCTTCCTAGATTTGATTCTTAAACATATTTTCTCCAATATTTTTACTAGCTTTGACTACTTTTTTCCTTTTAAATCCCGCTCACACATTTACTTGACCTCCCTTCACCTCTTTCGCCTCTGTTCTCTACCTCCGCACACCTTTTCTCCATTTCTCACTTTCCACCCTCTTTCATCTCTGTAGTCACCCCAGCACCAGAGTCTAGGATGGAGTGTAGGATCAATTACCCAATGGAGAAACACATTCACCTCCAGTGGAGCAGAGAGACAGCCGAGCCAAATGGAACAAATTGAATTAAGCCATAACTCCCAGCTCCAAAACCAATACCTCTCCCTCCTCTTCCTTCTCCCATGCCTATTTTTTTCATTTCTATTCTCTTTTTCCTTATTCTATCTTTCCATTCCCCCTTTCCCCTCTACATGCTATTCCAACATCTGAGTTTTCTGTGAGTTTAACCTAACCTTTTTTCTATGTCTCTCACCTTTCTACACCCCAATCATGTCACCTCTACACAGAAACACTGGCTTTCTCTTCTCTGTCCTTGATTTTCAGGGAAGTTAAAGCCTGAGGCGAAAGCTGTCCTTCTCCATTACGCCTAGAAAGGTGTAGGTCAATGTGTAAGCAAAATAGTGTTAGATGTCAATCTACAGTGGTTCATGCACTCGGAAGTGCACTCTGACCTCGACTCTAAAACCTAATGGGAGGTAATATTGAACGTAAATCGATCTCTCCAACACAACAAATAGAATGCACTTTTTAAGGTCACAGGTAAAGTTGGTGATGCTGAATGTGACATTGATTAAAAGTTGAGAAAAGTAGCACAGGTGTCTTACAAATGTAATACTTACACAATAGCCTTGATCTCTAAGTTCTGTTGTTGCTCACGACGATGAGGACTATTGTCATCCGCCTCCTCGCTCCTACGAGGACGACTTCTGTGAAAATAACCAGAAATGAAATAGAAATATGAAAACAGCACATTGTTTGCAACTCATCTTGTGTGTTACAAATTAATTAGTGCACATTTGAAATCTGACTGGAAGTCACAGCATAATATGCACTTCTTGTGGGATAGAATAGGGGCGTTACCTCTCCACCTTGGGAACTGCTTGCCCCGCGCTGTGGTTGCAGTAGCGATGATATCGCTTCACTTCTTCCTGCACAGTGAAGAGCACCAATATGTTATTTCATTCTCTACATTGAGGATATCACACTAGTGGAGCAGTGAGTCGATAAGATACAATACTGTATTAAATCAACAGAAATTTGTTTACGTGTAATTGCGCCTCCACCCACAGATACCGCCAATCTGGCATGGCTGCAAAACAGAGGAAAACTGCTCTTCTGTTCCTGTTAAATGTTTATTAACCCTAAGAGTGGCAGCGTGCCTGGCTCTATTAACATCAGCATAAATAATCATAAACACAAAGTGGTAGGGATAAACAACTGCTAGGCTATTGCTAATGCATAGCAGCATGCGTATCAACCAGCCAGACACTGGAGGCCAGGGGATGATGCCGATTTGAGGCAGCTCCAGAGTCACTGACATAAAGTTCAATGGGTCTCTGGGCAGATGAATGTGCTTCCAAAACCACAAAACAGCCCCATTCCAAATCTACCGTAGTTTGAACTCATCTTCCTGTTAGCAAGGGGGAAGCAAGTTGTGAGTGTTTGTTCATGTGATTGTGACTATTTCAAAGGAATAAGGAAACACTTAGCCCACAGATTAGTTTATGCAGACTCTAGTGGTGTACATAGTATCAGTAATAAGAAAGGTGACACACAGGGAATTGTCATGTGATGCTATAGTTTCTTCAGCTCTAAGGACAGTTTTGTGTTTCAACTGGGATCAGACTCATCTCATCAGCTGTTTAAAGCAAAAAGCTCAGATGTCTCATTTATATCTCATCTACTCGACACCAAACAGCAGACAGACTAAAATAAAGTAAGTAAAGATGACAAAATCGATGATTACGCAATCAAAAAAAGGGAATATAATATAATACATTTGACTCCAACAGAGCTTGAAGGAGCAACAGTATCAGTCATCAGTGCTCATGATGGCTCATTAATACAGTTTATGTGTACATGTGGGTACATATAGTCCAGACACTGTGCACTATTGTTGTATTAGTTGAACAGTTCTCAATGTTCTTGTTTCTTCACTCAGCAAAGCCAGTGGGGGATCAAGTGTTCAGGATGTACGGCAATGGGCCCAGAGGGTTTTAAAATATAACTGTATGAAGCAGTATTGTGTAGTATTTACTACAGATTTCATCCAACGTATAAATAAAGATATAAAGATAAAGATAAATATGACGATGGTGGTTTAATCTGGGATAAGTGAAGAAGTGAAGGATGTGAGTGTAACTGTGACCTGCCCTTTGAACCTTGGGTTTGATATATAATTATAAAACATGTTTTATCATCTTTAAAATGTTGACTATGTACAACAGTAAGATACAGAAAGGCATACTGATGCTTTTATTTTGAGCAGGCTGGACTATTCCAGTGATTGTGTGTTTTCAAAACATTTCTAAAAAAAAAAATCTTAAATCAACATGCAGCTACATGTATTCTCACCAAAAGGAAACTACTTAAATATGCTCCTCCTAGACCCCCAACCCCCAGCCTCCAACTCTGATCTTCTGGTTGTTACCCAGACCAGAAGTTAGAGATACATAAAAAAATAAAACTTAAGAAAATTTATAAAATTCCTTCAAATGAAAGTGTCTTGACTTTAATAAAATGTATTAAAGTCTTTAATAAAATTAATTAAAGTCAAGGTTTGGGTTGCACAAATTTCTTTATTTTTCTTATTGTTGTACAGCACTTTGCACTTGCATGAATAAAACTGTGCAATGTAAAAGAATGTATTATCGCTATTATTATTAAAACACAGACAGTCACAATAAATGTTTCACTGGGTACATATTATTTTGTGCTATTCGCTTTTTGTGGCTGCTATTAGGCTGCTAATTGGTAGTGTGGTCGTCCCACTGACCCAAGTGTCAGTGGTTTGTGACCTGGCCACTGTTATATGTTGATGTGTCCCTGGACAAGACACTGAACTCAATACAATGTCCACAAAACCCCAACCATTGAGGTTGCACAAGCTAGTGCACTCTGAGTGCTGGTCCCAAGCCCGACAATTGAAGAGGGTTGGGTCAGGAGGGGCATCTGGTGTAAAAGCTGTGCTAAACTGATGTGCAGACCATGCACCCCAACCATGGAATTAGCAAAAAGACAAAGCAAAAAAAAAATCTGTTTAAAACTATAATATCTTAAGTTTCTGCTCCACATAACATGCACGAAAGTTGTAAGTACAACAGAAACGCTACATTAATGCAGTTCATGACAAAAGACATACAGTTCTTGCAGCGTACACTGCAGATTATATGACAATCTAAATCAATATCTGAATTCTTGATTGCATAAAAACCAGGATATTAACAGGAGGATCTCGGTGATCCTCTCCTGGGCATGTAAACAGTTTAATCACATTATTTTCGATATCAAAATAAGGGCGATCGATAATCTG
>OMLM01016778.1:68695-80584 GCA_900302695.1 Helostoma temminkii | reverse complement strand
GTCCTGACAAAAGTTAGTTCCTTCATACCATCCAACCTCAGATCTATCAGCTGATCCCGGGTGTAAACAAAGGGGCCCGCACCATGGTGATGCAGCTGTTGCGCTCCGGCCGCACAGGTGAGGGAAAGTATTATTCCAACGGTCAAAAAGACAATAAAAACTCTCTCGAACAACATGTTTAGAGAGGGAAGAACTTAGTTTCTTGAATAAGTTACTTAATAAACTAAAAACTAGAATGATAAATTACAAAAAAGTAAAAAAGTAATAGCAGAAGAGAGAGCGACTGAAAAGGCTGCTGCAAGGCTCGCGCCTGCGCACAAGACAATCTAAATCAATATCTGAATTCTTGATTCTTGATTGCATAAAAACCAGGATATTAACAGGAGGATCTCGGTGATCCTCTCCTGGGCATGTAAACAGTTTAATCACATTATTTTCAATATCAAAATAAGGGCGATCGATAATCTGAAAGGCTAGGTAAGGTGAGGGTGGACAGTAATAAGCATTATGTCACTGAAAAATGAGAGAAGGAAGAGGGGGAGGAAGGAAAGAGAGAGAAAAGAACAGCACTTAGAAAGTCTGCTGCTCTTTAACTGATGAGTTATTAAAATCATAATTTCTCAGAGCCCTAGTTCTATCACAAAGATTGATGGCAGGCGTAGCTGAATGTCCACCTTAAAACATGCTCACAGATATACACACACGCACAAAGACAAAAGCTTATTCCCTGTGGTATGAGAGATGATCAGCTCTTTGTGCCCTTCAGTGTAGTGCAGGCTCTGGGTGAAGTCATCTCCCCCACACACACGAATGCAGAAACACACCTGATTGCACTAAGAGAGCAAACACGCCTGCATGCACGCGCACTGACACACGTAAACACACAAGCGCATCAGTGTGATCCCAGAGGATTTTATTCCAGCACGAGGATGCGCTGAAACATCTGCATCCGACTACAGGCTATTTGGCAGCTTAGCTTGCACATCAGCACAGAGAAGCTTCCAATCAGGAGAAGATCTGTACCAGAGAAGATGCTTGTTAGTCTGAACATTGGAAATCAATTTACATGCGCAGTGCGTGCAAGGAGTAATATAGAAGTCAACATTTACTCTTTCGCCTGACTTCCTGAGAGCAAAAAGAGAGGATGTAGGTGTTACTGATGTGTTCTTGTGATTGCACGATTTGAAATTTTCTCTTAGTGGTATGGCCATGGGGTAAAACAATCACTTTCTACTGAAGGAAATTGATGTGTTTATGCAATTTTGCTGAAAGCTTTAAATCCTATTTGAAGAGAGAGAACATAAACGAGAGGGGAATAAAAAAAGACAGTTTAGGAGGTTTAAATTGACAAAAAATAAAAATGATAAGCTTTACTGAGTCAAACTGCAGTAAGAGAGCAGATAACAGCAAGCAGAAACCTATATAACACAATATCCAGGTCACTGCAGTTACACAGCCATCAATAACAGGCTGGATCAGGCACTGTAAACTGACCAGTAAGGCACAGATAAAGGATAGCAACGCCAAGGAGGCTTATAAATCAAGATACGAGGTTAATTTCACATCATAGTTTACACACTTAAGATGTTCATCGAATACAGAAACTTAGTGCAAACCCACAAACAAGTTATGTAGAAATGACAGATATAAAAATTAGAAGACCAATTTAAAGCATTCACACTAGTTTATGGGTTCGCAGCGGCCCGTAACTGAAAAGTATCCAGTTTACAATATAATCACAGACACAAGCATCACACACAAAGAAGGTGCAATAAGCTCATACTTAGCATTTCTGCATTAATAAAGATGATTGACCCATTATTAATATCAATGTTGATGAATTTTCTGCAGATCGCACTAATGCACACAGAGCACATATATTACGAGCCCTCAAACCTCAGTGTGGGCTGATGCTAGTGCTGTGGAGAATGTTGAACAGGGATTGAAGAGAGGTAATCAGTAAGGGATGCAACAGGGTATCAATAAAATAGAAGAGGAGGGCACACGATTACTCTAAGATGGAAATGGAGAAGACATTCTGAGGAGTGTGGAGGTGGGAGAGATGTGACGAGCAGAGATGAAGGAGGTGCAAGAGTGAGAAAATGATCATACAGTCCATCAAAATGCAAAATGGTGCGCTTTGGTGTATTCCCCATTCCCCTTGCTACTATTAACCAGCAGAGAGCTGCTCTGCTTAACATATGGTGAGGGAGGGAGCGAGAGCATGTTCTCCCTCTCTCTCTCTTACACACACACACACACACACACACACACACACACACACACACACTTACACATACAGATGCCCACTGGTGTGGGGGATTCTTTCAGTGATCAAAGACTAAGCTTACTTATTTCTACCAAACCAGCTTTCCAAGACATGATGATGGGATGGGATGGAATGGAAATGACTACAAAATTGGCAGGAGTATATGTGTGTGTGTGTGTGTGTTTACATGTGTGCATCCTTCATACATCTTTCTTGTGCATGCTTAAGGAGTTATGGTGCATTTTTATTAAAATAAAAAGCTATTTTTTCTGTGCCTTTGAACCACACACACACACACACACACACACACACACACAGAGGATATACTCTGTCATATGACTGTGGACGGCCAAGAGACACTT
Source organism: Helostoma temminkii (assembly GCA_900302695.1). NCBI lineage: Eukaryota > Metazoa > Chordata > Actinopteri > Anabantiformes > Helostomatidae > Helostoma > Helostoma temminkii. The sequence goes on along the minus strand of OMLM01016778.1, from coordinate 77,953 downwards.
GTCAGTGTGCAGACTCATCTCGCTCCTGTGCAGGTTATTACGACTCAATCGCAGAACGTTTGAGTGAGCTAGTGCAAACAGCACTCAGAACAGCTCTGTCCCACTGGGGGAGAGATGATAATGCACTTCTGAAATATGACACCATTGTGGCACCACACTCCCTCCATGTACATCCTTCTATATGTTACCGATAGGCTCATCTATATCAGTTTGTGTTGGTGAACTGATGTTGCTATATCCTATGACACCCGTATACTGCTTGCAGCAACGTGCATGCTATTTTTCTTGATGTTTAGTGAATTAGGAGCAACAAAGAGCTTCATGCATGATATTAAATGATTTTGACATTGCAGTGTTACCTATTTTTCATGCTTAACACATTAAACATGACCCCCACCCCCTTTTTGGCACGCTGTTTAAATAAGCTCTGTGTAAAATAGTTAACAACACGAGTCCATGGCTGTAAAATTCAGCCGTCCCATTGATTACGGGGTAAAAGCTGGATAGATTAATGTGTTTCTCAAGGGTTCGGGCCTCTGCAATAAATCTGAATCACTCACATACACACAGCAAGTGGAGCAGCCTCCATATCCAATAACCTGCATTTCTATCCTCACTCATATTTCACACGCCAATTACTGGTTAGTCCTTCAGCAAGCTTCTTTGTGTCCTCCTCTGCTGTCTTATACTGTGTGAACCTCCTCTGACGTGGCATCTCACAGAGTTAAGCAGGACGGGTTTGGAAATTTCACTTTTGAAAAATGATAATGAATGCCATCTGTCTGGTGGTGCAGTGGAAATGGATCTGAACAAACCTGGAGTGAAAATTATAAAGTTCAGGAGAGCGTGTGAGGTAGAGTAGGGTTGTATGTGCAGACTAAGTCGAAAGCTGTGATGGAACAGTGCTTTCAGAACTCACTGCTCAGTATCCCCTCGCTGCCGATAATGCGCAACACTACATCAGTGGCATTAAATATTCAAAGGCTCAATACAACCAGGTGAACTCGTGCAACTTCTCTCACTCTAGCACACATTACACATGTGGACCATGATTCATGCAAAACCGACTTACATTATAATGTCAACTGCAACAATCGCTCCCTTCAAACAAACTGAGTTTCAAAACAATGCTTTATCCCTGTATGCAAGTTCTGGTCTCAACTAGAGGAGCAGGGCATGTTGAGCTATGCCCTCACTATTCCCTCACTATTCCCTCACTATTCCCTCACTATTCCCTCACTATTCCCTGCTGATAATGAAGCCATTTGAAGTGGGAGGCGCGACATGTAGTATTAATGAGACCTTTTCAGCTGCTGCCATGCCAAAAATCTTTAAGTGGCCTCAAGCCAACATATTGTAGAAAAGCAATTTCCCAAACCCAATTGAATTTAGCCAATTGTGCCATTTCAATGGGAACAGGGGGAATGAGGAGTTGTACCTTCTGTAAATGGTAAAACAGTAGGTTTCACTGTCCATGGTGCTGATACGTCTGTGCTGTATGTCCAGGTGTTAACCACTGGAGAGCAGCTGCCTAAACTTTGTCATGTCGTTTGCGCAGATTACAGCCTTCTTATTTACTTTTAGGACAGTACTGACTGTGCTACATCAGCCTCAACTTGCTGCTCAAAAAAGATCAAAAACTAAATGACATCATTGCTGAAATGTTCCCTCACCAAAAAAAAAAGATGCCTTCTACTATGCATATTTCCTCAGAGGAACAGAGCACTATATACCATCCGTTTTACACATCCAGGACATATAATAGTTATTATTTTGCCTTCTCACCTGGTTATTAATGCACAGAGCAAGGTGCTTCCTCTCCCGAGCCACAGCCAGACTCCCGCTGCGCAGCCTGGCGTCCTCTCCGGGGTACATGTTTCTGTAAGGACACGAGTGAAGACACGAAAAACTCTCAAATATCATAGCTTCTGTGAGCCGTCGGCTTGTGAACAGCCTGTACTCATCTGTGCCCAGCTGCAGAGAGCGCCGCTATGCAGGGATTCAATCACTCAGAGCATGTCGGAAAGAGGCTGTGCCGGAGCTTCTCATCCATCCTAAATAAAACCGTCGCTTTACATGAAAGCGCTGGAATCCATGAACGGATTAGACACTAACCTGTACAAGCCGTTCCTCAGCATGACGAGCTGTGTCTCTCCGCGGTCAGGCGGTGGTGAAGTGAACACTGAGTCTGGAGCAGCCGGCGAGAGACAAGACTTGAAAATGTCTCGCAGCCAATGGGAAGCTGAGCAGGTGCGCGTTTTTTTAATACTGCGCCGCCCGAGAGCGTGTTCACTGTGTCGTTTAACTTTGCAATCCCGCTCTGATCTACCCACACACTGTCACTCAGGCCAACCGCATTAACAGTTGCTGAGCACATTAAACCAGACTTTTCAACCATGTGTTTGCACATCACAAAGTCCAGATACGGCTCCTTAACGGTTTGCATCACAGCGGTGTGGGCTGGGACCTGAGGGGACACACGAGTTAAACAAACACCTGCAGTTTAACTAAACACACACAGCAGGTAGGTGAGCTGCATGTCACAGACAGGTGAGCTACAGCTAAGGAGCCGCGTTTAGTCACAAATGGAAAACTTTCACCTTTGTCCAGTTACCAGTTTCTACAAAAGGATCCTCATGCCAGTGTCCTACAGTGTGGTGTTCATGCTGGGCCTGAGTTTAAACGGTGTCCTGCTGTGGCGTGTGTGCCGTCGGACGCGCCGCTGGTGCAGCTCGGTGATCTACATGACCAACCTCGCCGTGGCGGATATCTTCTACGTGCTGTCTTTGCCACCTCTCATCATAATGGACGCCATGGGAGGCCTGTGGCCCTTCGGGGACATCCTCTGCAAGACCGTGAGGTTCTTCTTTTTCGTCAACCTTCACTGCAGCATGATGTTTCTCACCTGCGTCAGCGTGCACCGCTTCCTCGGAGTGTGCTTCCCCATCGCCGCTGTGCGCCTCAGGACCAAAAAACTCGCCCTCTTTGCATCAGGCTCGGTTTGGGTCCTGGCCACAGCAGAGATTTCACCGACACTGGTGTTCGCGCACTCGGGTCCGATTTATAACAAGACTGTATGTTTTGAAATGACTAACCCGAATGAATTCAACCTTTACTTCCCATACGGCCTGTTTATGACTATAGTGGGGTTTCTGATTCCATTCCTCATCGTTGTCACCTGTTACTGCTCCATGATAAAGGTGCTTTACTGCAGGGCAGCGGACAGCATCTCCAAAACCAGGACGGCACGTATGCGCAGCAAGTCCATGTCAACGCTCTTGGTCGTGTGCCTCGTGTTTGTGGTGTGTTTTGTGCCTTATCACATTGCCAGAACGGTCTACTTGATCGTGAGGGTCTACATGCCCGAAAACTGTCATCTGCTGAACGTGGCCATGATCTGCTATAAGGTCTGGAAACCTGTAGTTAGTTTTAACTGTTGCGCAAATCCCCTCCTCTACTTTCTGGGGCTCCCGTCGGTACCGCGAGAAGCTGCAGGCCTGTCTGTGTATGAGGAAGAACAGAGTGAACCCAGACCTGTGTCTGGTGGATGTAGGCAGCACAAAGAAGTCGGAAGGCAAGAGAGAACTCATCAATCTCCACAGGGGCTTTAAGAATAAGTAACTGCACCAACAAGCTGCAAGCTGTTTTAATAACTAGTTTTATTTTAAATATAAAAATATATGTATATTTGGTAACATTCAACAAGTCATAAATTCCCTTGCTTGTGAGATATGCATTTTGTACACTATACTATATTCTGGTAACTCACTAACCCATAAAACCCAGAGGATCAGCAGAAGTAGTAACTGATGCTGCAAACACTGACACCACTGAAGGCGGCTGTTAAAAGGCTCTGTTAACATTAGAGGGAATTACTGCCCTCTGTCGTTTACACAGTGCTGAGTCTCTAAAACAGCATCAGTGAATCAGCCCAATTTTATATGACACAGTTCCCTGGCAAAAACACATTTCTTGTGTGGTTTCTATAAAAGGCACCTCAAGTGCTCAAATGTGAGACGCATGCAAAATAACTGAAGACAGGTCCAAAACTGTTTATGGCCATAATTAAAGTGAAGGAACATATATCTAAATACAAAAAAAAATCAAATGAATGTGATGTAAAGTGCTATAACATCTTGTTCACAGGAGACACTGTGCAACCTTCCTCTTTTTTAGTGCATACTTGTCTGGAGCCACAGAGCCACAGTGTCAGAGGAGCAGGCAGCTGAATAAAGGACATCATTTCAGAACACTCCTGTGGGCAAGTGATGACAGATGTGTAGAGCAGTGGTCTGGGAGCTGAAAGCAGAGAGGACAATACAGACAGAGAGTGAAAAGGGAAAAATCATCAGTTATAGTAGAAGAGCTACTTGTGTCTATTTGGTGGTGCTGCAGTAAAAGCAACCCTCCTGGCTTAGTGCGTGTGTGTGTGTGTATATATATATATAGAAGCTGAATGAATTAATAAATGGATTTTTGTTTGAATTGTGTGTAAACATAATATGTGATGTGTGCGTCTGTGTGTGCACATACCTGTGCGCCCAGCCTGGAGAGGTACCGGTTGCGTAAGCCAAAAGCAGACATGGGTGCTAATCTAGCAAGCTCACCCTCCGTCAGCTTACTGGGTCGCCTTTTAATCCTGTGGGAATAATACACCAACACTGACATGACAGCTGTTATGGACTTATTATCAGTATGATCAATTACCCACAGTCTGCTGTTAAAAGCTGAGAAAGCAGATAAAGGCGATAAAGTAGTAAAGTGACAGAAGTCTTGTGTCTTCGCCCATGTTTCTTTAATGTATATATTCATTGAACAATCAAATCAAAGGTGATTTGGTTCTACAAAAGGTGATTCATTTTCTTCACATCTTACCGTCTTTGAATATACAATGAATCGATAAAATGTCCATAATTAACCATTTCTTTCACGGAGATCAAACAACAGCACTTGGTAATTTTAACACAAATATTCTGAGCTAAGCAAAAGCAGCACTGCTGTCGACATCACTGTGCAAACTGAGCGACAGGTGAGGAGAGCAGTTTGTTTCTAGCTGTATGACAGTGGTCATTTACAGCAAATGTGCAATCAAGACTCTTTAACTTAATGCTACTAACCGTCTTCTTACATTTGTTGACAGTTAAGAATTTGATCGGGATTCATTTGTTCAGGTGAGGTAGTGAATGTTAATCATCCACAGTGTGTGACTCTGATGATGACACAGGGAGACAAAGCCTTTTCCACATTACAGGACTGATGAGAGTTAGGCTGAGTGGTTGCACTGCTCAGTAGAAGTGACACATTTGGGGAAAGTGCTTAAAAAAAAGTTAATTACCTGAGCTTGATGAACATGCAAAACACCATTTATACATGTGAAAGTGATTATTTTAAAAGGTTACACTAATAAAAAAAAAAAAAAAAAGTGAATATCACTACACTAAGGGTGTAACTTTTTTCCTTATCGTTCTCATCATTACACTAATGTAACATTTGATGATGCGACAGGAAATTCAACTTTATGAACCCTTGAAACCAGCAAAGAGCAGATAAAAGAATTAGGAATTAAAATAATTGATCAACAGACTAATAGACACTAAAGGCCTATGCTCTTTTTGAGAGTGGCCATCATAAAAGGTCAGTTATGCATATGATTAAAATTGTATATGGACCCAATCAAGTAAAGTTAGGTAGATTCTAGATAATTATTGAGAATGCTGACATATTATAAGAACATAAATGAGCTGCTGAGTTGCCTGCAATACAGAAAGTAACACAGTCCTGTAGAAGACGTGTTTACAGAAGGTATAAAAACATATATAAAAACATATAAACTGAATTAATATAGGAACCCTATATTATTATGTTAGCATACAAAAAAATCAAGGAATTATTACCAGCTATCTGGTAATAGGCAAATTTCCTCTGAATATGAGTCATTTTCTGCTAAAAAATATCGACTCATATGTTTTAACACTTCAAGTATCTTAAGTTCTGTAACTGATGATGTGGATAGTGGAGAGATAAAGTCAGTGTTCACTGTCCAGACTGGGATTTGTCACTTGTTAGTGTCCTGATAGGGATGAATTCAGCTATAAGAGCTGGGTTAATGTTATAGACAGAGCCAGACAGTCAGTTCTGGTGGGAAGAACCACAGATGACAGCACTGGGCGGAGTCAGTAGTGCAGTCCCTCCCCATGGGAGTTGATTGACAGCTCTGGGGTGGACAATGCAGCCTGCTGGCTCTGAAGCCCAGGACCACATGTGATCCATCATCATCATCATCATCATCATCATCATGGAAAACATCAATTACAGCACGGACCAGAAAATATTATTCAGTCAGCCATATACAACATAGAATATAATATTTCCAACAGAGACAGAGAGAAACCTATACAACCTCTATTCCTGCTCGCTGTTTTTCGGCTAAGTAAACTAACTACAGGTGGTTGTGCTACTTACACGAATAGTTTTTTGCAGTAGTGTTGCATTAACCCAGATTTCTTTCTGTGAATATTTTCTGTTAGTTTACTAAAATAAATAAATAAATAAATACATGAGCACTTTTGCACCATGTTTCAGGATAAACCACCTTTCAGAGAACCACTACTCATGAATAAAAGTTCAACCAGCTAACATACCAGTGATAATGTGGCTCATCTGCTCTTTACAAATGAACCTTGTAAACTTGTACCAGTCACATGAATAAAGTAAAGAATATGGGATCAAAGAACAAATCCATAAAAACAACGTGACCATCACAAGGTGAGGAAAACACTGACACTGACTGTAACCATCACACTAACATATCAGACTGAGCCTGGGCTCATTTATTTGTTTCTTAATGGGCACTCACACTAGAACTGAACTCAGCAGATTCTTATTAAATTGCCCGCTGCAGGATCAGCTAAGGACACATCCAGAGTAAATCAATGAAAGAGCTCTTACAAGTGTCCCTATCGAAAATATGCCCATGCCACTTGACTGCGTGAGTGTTTCTCAGATGTTTGTCTAATTATCGTGTAAGTGTGTGGAAAAGTAATGGTGAACGGTGAAGGGTCAATCTACTCACTCTGCATCTGAAATGGCTTCTTTTTGGAGTTTGGCCCTGGCTGAGGCCGACATGTTCAGATCTCCTCCTGGAACAAGTGAGGGAGGTAGAGAGATTAAGAAGGAACTGAGTCTGGCGGAGAGGAGAGGGGTGCACTTAAACAGTGAGAAAGTGAAGAAGGGAGTAGTGAATCAGAGGGTGAGTTTAAGGTTCCAGTTTTGTCTTACCTCTGAGATAGTCCACAAAGTACAGCATTACCACAGCAATCAGTGCAACTGCAACAAAAGAACAGGTTTAAAAAATGTTTGTAACAGGAGTTTAAAAGACTGATCTCATGTGTAATGTGTGAGCAAGATTTCTGAATATTTCTAGTACTGATGAAGAAAAGAAGGAATTGCTTTGTCTTAGTATACTGGTGTCTTGTAAGCCCGTGTGAGCTGGGCATTTGAAAGTGTATGACAATTATACAAAATGAATCAATCAAAAAAAAATATATATAAAACACAGACAGAAAATACTGACTACAAATGCAGGCACAGAAAAACACTTCCAGCACCAGGTATCCTCTGCTGTCTAGGATGGCTCCTGCTGCCATGGCAATGAGAGCAAGTCCCAGGTTTTGGATCGACTGCATGCTGGTGGACAAAGAAGATAAACATGAGTGCCAATGAAGAAAAAGGAAATGTATCAATTGGTGGGCAGTCTTAGCAGGGAGAATATGTATGAAATCATAAAGAAGTCATTATGGGTACATACAAGCCATAGGCTGTCCCCAGCTGGTGCTCAGGCACCACAAAGGCCACCATGGGCCACAGTGCACAGGCCAGTAAGGAGTAGGAGACACCCAGCAGTGACTGGAAAACAAGAACACACACACTCAGAATTCAATACTGGTTCAACATCCAATTGTGGAACTTGAGGAATGGTGAGGACAATACAACAGTGATAGTGATGTGCCATTTCCTGGAAGTGATGGGGTTCTACATCAACCCTTTACATTCAGCAAGTCTGTGTGAATGTACAAGATTAAAAGTTTAGGTTGGGAATTACCATGGCGATCCACGGGTTCCAGAAGGTGAAGGCCAGCATCATGTGAGCAGCCAGTGTGGCGATCACGGCAATTATTACCCAAACCACATTTCTCCCAGTCTTATCAACCATGAAGCCCAGAACTGGAGATGCAGGGGCTGAGATGATGTATACGATGCTGGGAAAAGCAGACAGACAAAGAAATTCCACAGTGCAATACTAATGAAACAGAAGGCACTTAGTACTTATATGTTACACTAGTACTAGTGAGACTGAGTTTTATACGGATGACTACTGTACTACTGTATTTGTGAGAGCAATTTTGCAACGTGAGAACTGATGTGTGATGCCAAGTGTTTTACTACGTTCCCAGCTTGAGGAGGTTGAACATTTCTCAGCTATCAAATTCCTCCGTTGCTGCAGTGAAAATGTACTTTGACCACTGATCCGTAAAATGCAACCCGACAAAGTAAATGTAAGACACATCAGCACAGCAGACTATAATAGTGTTCACAGAAAGCAGATCAGTCTCAGTGGCCTACCTGTTGACAGCTCTGGCTTCAGCTGGGGAAAAGTTGAATTTTTCAATAAAGAACACTCTGTAAAAAAGAAAAAAAGAAAAGGCAAGATGATGGGCTCACAGTACAGGGGGCGGCTTAGTCTTTATGTTTATGTGAACACATAAGATGAGAAATTAAGTTGACCCCTGCAGCAGGTAGCGCTCAGTCTTCAATACATTATTTTGTGCCCAATTTGCATAACAACTATTTGCACTGTAAGTTCTGACCCTCTGTGGAAAATCCATGTCAGTTGCTAAGTGATTTGAGAGTGCCTTTCAGTGGAGGATTCAATTGGTTTCTTTCACGGAAAAGCCATTTGTCAAACCTCCTTCCATTTCTCACTCCGTCCCTTTGTGCCTCACTGACATGCCATTGTGATGTTTCCCTAAACACAGCTATTGTACTAATTTAATGGAGGTTCACCATTGAATTCATATTTAACACAATCTAAAAATAATACCATCTTGTTTAGTGTCTTATAATATGTCTTCACAAGAAAAGTGATGATAAAGATTGTAAGTTTCAGGCACAAAACCAAATATGTAGTTCAACAAGTATTAAAATGTCTATGGTTGGTGTGTATTGTTTAAATGTAATTTTACAACTCTCTATCTAATC